>JAJIYU010014073.1:0-13454 GCA_030144865.1 Tinospora cordifolia
TTCTATCAAAATTTTTTTCTTCAAAATTCAGTTCATAACCTTTAGTTTTCAAATCAATGTCTGTAAAGATATTCTGTGCAAGATAGAAAATCATAATAGTTTTACCGAATAATTCAAAAGCAATGTAGTGAAAAACTTTTAAAACTATTCATTTAAACCAAAACCGTTACGCAAGGAAAGCCATTGAAAGATAAAATAATCGAAATTAAACCAATGTAAATACATTAAAAGAATCCAATAAAATACATAACTTATGACTTCCAAGTTACCTATCCCGGACAACCTCCCCATAAGGTGTCCAATTAGGATGCGAGTCCTCAGACGTAAGTCAACATACTCTACGAACAGGTGTACCTGAAAAATAAAGTGGGAGTGAGCTCGAAAGCTTAGTGGATAGATCTTACACATCACATGCATTATACAAACTCAATCCAAAACATTACAAACACTTTCAAACATTAGGCGTTTCAATCATTCAGTTAGTTTTGGTCAAAGTCTAAGATCAGAAAAGGGTTGAGATACCTCTTAGTATTCCCTGTGATCCAATCAAATCTTAAAGGGTTCCAATAACCGTCTAAAATCAATCGACACTCACATCATAGCCTAAGAGAGTGTACTTACCATGGCATTGTACCATCTCTCAATGACTTCGAGCTATCACAGTCAGCTCTGGGTGAGAATACTTGCGATCCGCCTTGTAGCTCGACGATCTCAAGCAGTAACATATAGGAGATGCCACCTCGACCAGCCTTGGGCTTGTCAATTGTACCGGTACGTGAATTCTTAATAAACCATCGTCTTATTTTAGTTTTACAAACAATTTCAATCATTCCAATCATCACGCATATCATGGAAAATAAATCAAATAATGTAGGCTATTCACATGAGTAAATAATGAGATTTACATGCATGTTTTCATATTAACGTATGCCATAAATGAACAAAACACAATTTAAATAAATCATTACTCATCATTCAAGCACGCTAGACAAGTTCAATTAATTTCCTAACAAAATTCTAGAAATCCGAGAACTATTCAAACAAATGCTTTGAATCTTAAATCCATATAATACAAATGAGCAAGAAAGTCATGCCCACCTGATTTCGCCGATCTTCGGGGCTCCTTGCTTTTCTTCGAGATCCTTGATACGTTAAAACACATATATCTGAAATTTGACACTTAATAGAATTACTCTTAAGCTTATTTAATTCCTATGGTAATTATGGAGTTCAAACGTTACTTTCAACTAATTTGGGGTTATTCTAAAATTTTAATTAAAATAGTTTCTGAATCTTCTAAATTTCCTTAATTTGAAATTAAACCTTTAATTAGATTTCTAATGCCTTAATCTTCATAGTAAAAATAATTTATTAATATCACAATAATTTTAATTACGAACAAAATAAGACTTCTAAATATCACATGTTTAGTTTCAAGGCTTAAAATTCAATTTCCTCCTTATAAAAATTTCAAGGCTTTCAGTAGTTTATTTATTTATTTATTTCTCATATTTTTAACTAACTAAAATAATTAAATTTTTAAAGTCTCCAACATTATTCTTTATCTGTTGTATAAAAATTATTCTTAATTAAATTAGGATTCTACCCGTAAAATCTTTTAATTTAGGTTTCTAAGATCATTAAATTTTCCTTTCAATTTTTTTTTTTTTATGTTTAAAATAAGTTAACTCGTTTTAAAAATTGATTCTAAACTATCTTTATTTCAAGATAACAGGAATAAACAAGTAAAATAATATTAAAATTTTAATACCTTTCATAGAGGAATCCAAAACCAGGTTGATCACCGTCGTCTTCGTGCGAACGATGTCCAATGATAAACTCCCATAGCAAATACACTGCTACAATTTTCGTTCTTCATCCAACAGTAGCGGCAAAGCATCCCAACCGCGCTCCATCTTCCGATTATCTTCTTTTCCACGAGTTAGCAACCACAACCAATTTTATTTTCTCACCTATCCATCTTAATTGGTACATTAATCTCACAAAATCCAATTCACGGGCTCAATGCAACATAAATTTCCAAGCCCAAAATTAAGAATAGCACCCTTCCATATGAATCCAAAAAAACCCAGGATTTTTCTTTCGATCAACGTCTCTCTGTTCTAGTTAATATGAAATTAGAAAATCATAATCAATACGCATAGCAGAAATTCGATCAAGTTAATCTACCTTAGACTGTTCACTATCTTAAATCCCCAAGCAAGATTATCACCACGCATAACGATGTCAAAGAACCAAAACCAAAATTTAATTCTTTACCTTCCCTGTTTCAACGACCAGCCAAAACCAGAAAATGAAGAAATCTTTAGAGCCATTCTTCTTTCTACTCTTGTCTGAATACGAACCAGAATCTGAAAACTGAATAATTAATTGATCGTGCTTTTTTGCCTATACATAACAGCAGCACGTCATTCAGCATTTCAATTCATCCGAACCAGATTGCACAACCAGATTAGTTCCTCTGTTTTTCAATAACGATCCAGCATCCTATACCCCCTCACGGTCTAATTCCTACAACCAGCATCTTCTTCCCTGTTCTCTGCTCATCCCCTGCATGGCCTCCTTCTTCACGGTTTGCAGCGACACGTGAGCAGCAGCAGCAAGCTTCCTCTATTCCCCTGCGGTGATGCATGGCCAGGCAACCCAAACCAGCTAGCTTGGTCACTTTCCATCAAGCACAACGCCGATTTCCCATCTTCTTCGTCTTCTGCTCGATCAAAACAGAACAACAAGTTCTTCTTTCCTTTCGTCCTCTGTCTTCTCTGTTCGTTCGGCTGCAATAGCAGTAGCTGCTGCAATGGCAGCAGCAATTGCAATGCCCCCGTTGTTCTTTGCTCCTCTGCTCATGCAGTGACCCAGAACTTCTTCATTCCTCTTCTTCTCGTTCGGATTGCAGCATCAGTAGCCCCTCTTCTGTTCTTTGTCCAGCAGTAGCTGCATTTGGCCAGCAATGATCTCTGGTTTCTTTTTTTTTTTTCTCTTCATTTTTACAAATCCACAGCAGCAATAGTAACACGATCAAGTTTCTCTGCTTTCGTTCCTCAATTCAGAATTTCTACTTGGGATTTATAGCCTTCACTTCTTCTTGTCGCTCCCACCAAAATCTGAAAACAGAGTTTCAACTATGTCCCAACTTCATGCTCTGTTTCTCACACTCAACCAAACTGGAGGAACGGTTCTTCTTTTTCTGTGATGCATGCTGCAACACTCACAATTGAGAATCCACCTCAGAACTTCTAAACTTCCTCCTCTTCTTGTTATCTCAAACAAACTCCCCAAAGTAGCAATTTAAATCACTGCATCCCCTGCTCCATCCGTGCTCTATTATTGAAAGCCACAGCCTAGAATTTCTGAGTTTGAATTTTGGTTTCCCAGCTTGCGTTCTCTCGTTCCAGTTCCAGTTTGCCCAACTCCAGAATCCAATTGCTCACATTCAGCTTCTTGTTTCCTTATTCTCCTTCTGCTTTATGTTTCACAAACCAGCGGCTGCGACCTATGAACCATGGCGACACTCATCTCAGTCCGCCACTCAACCCACGCTGCTCGTTAGTCCCCATTGCAGCAGCACGGTTGCTGCTCGTCCTTCATCTCCTCTTCACTTTCTTCGATTTCAGCTTCTTTTCTAATACAACAAGAGTAGCAAAGCACGTTGCTCTGTTCTCCATCTCTCCTCAATTTGTTTCTCGATCACTACCCCTCATCTTTTTCTTCATTCCACGGCAGTAGTTTGGGTAGAAGCAACCACCAACACCCAGAATTTTCCTGCCATCAACTTCCTTCGTAAGCCAACAGACACCGCGCCAATTCATGCTCCTCTAATTTCTATTACAATTGTTATTATTATTGTGTTATGTTTTTCATTTCCTAAGTCAATTAAACCTTATTTTATAAAGTTATATATATATATACCCATTAATAGCAAAATTCTATTCATTTTAATAATTTTATTTTATGCATCGATTATTTTTATTTTTTGTTTTTATTTATTTAAATTCCTATTTTCTTACAAAAATGCTAGTTTACTTTCTATTCACGCGCAACGTAACGCGTTCGTGGGATTGCGAGGTATTACAACCTACCCCCTTAAAAAAAATTCGTCCTCGGGTCAAGTTAATAAGGATCGTCACGCGATTCGTCTTTCTAATGATCAATTACGCTCCCACTGCGCTACTTTGATTTTTATTACTTGGAGAATCCTTCCATGTTCCGCCAAATCATATTCCTCCAATCCATGAATATAATTAGGGTCTTTCTCCGCCCACATTAGATTCATCATCTTGCAATGCTACTGGTGTGATTTCATTTGTTCTTTGACAACATCCCCTACGGAGCGGTTAGAATTCCTTCAAGTCTTTCATATGGATAAGCTAAACTATACAAATAACCATTGTCTTTCTTGAGATATCACGCCTTCAACTATCATTGATTATTTTGGAATAATGTATGTCCTAATTTCAGTAAGAAGATTTATGAATGTAGTCTGGCAATTCTCATAGTGAACCACTGTAGCTTTCTGAAATAAGGTTCTGGCACGAATGGCTCAGATGGGTACGTATCTAATTATCCTATTCTATTACCTCTTCCTTGGGCAATTGTGTTCTTACAGATGCTCCATACCAACAGATCAATGGTCATTATCTACAATCAATTTCTGCAATAATAGAGAGTAAATCATGCTGACCAGGAATACCGTGTGAACCATCCATTCCTAGAGTGGTAGTTGGAGCCTTGGAGATCCAGGCATTAGGAGGAGATTGTTCGACTCACAACAAGGAATTTAAGCCACCAAATTCAGCATTAATCTATAAGAGAACATTTGCTAAATATTGATCATTAACCCTTGTTGGAACCATGCATTGAGTCGCAATACCAACATCAGCTAGATTTTCTTTCATCCACAGATCATATATAGTAGATGTTTTCCTCTCTGGCGTATGATAAAGGATGAACTAGGATGTTCTAGGAAGTTTCTGCTTGTATCAGTTTAAACCTCTGCTCAACTCGGACAGAGGGAGAAGTTCTCCTAACTTGAGGATTTACTTCGAATATATCAAATGGTTAATTTTTACAAAAAATCTCCTTCTGCTCTCCACATTTGATACGACCTCAAACAAGACTACGTATATCACAACGAACGGGAAATGTACACTAGCTAGTGCTCTATCTTGTTAGTTGCACTTACTTAATCACACCTGTGGTGTCACTGTTAGCCACACGGTTTTCACCATTTGCCCCCAATTCTGAGAGTAACCTCTAATATTTCTCTCTTTGAGACCTCAGCTATTATTTCTACTATCACTTCTCGGATTTGGCTTATTTCCACTCTCTCCCCAAGTACGCTTAACTGCGGAGTTCTGATGGGATCTGGTGCATTAGTGTTGGTATGATCGCACCCATTATTTTCTTGTTCTAATTTATGGATGGGTAACTAACACAATCCAAGTTCCTTTGTCTGTATCCTTTTCCTCACCACTCATTTGTCTTGGCTTATTCTATCGAGATTGTTGCTCTGTTACCGATGTTGCTTCACTTCGAGCCTCCAACAATCTGCCATGGCGGTGCCCTCTTATGCTTGACTTTTCTACTTGTTCCTATTCCAAGTCATTCTCACTCGTCTTCTACCCATAATATGCCGCTAACGTCATCCTTCTAGATCCAGTTACTCACATAGCCTTCAAATGCTGATTCATTTCAATGACTCAGCTTTCTACTGACAAGGGGTTAGTCACGCCTTAAAACGTACCTAGGTTTCATTTTTTGGAATTCATTCAACAACTCCCACTGTTTCTTATTATAACTGACCGATCTACTCTATGGCACCTTCCTGCAGACTTATCTATCTTATGAGTTTGAAGTTGTAGCCGCATTTGAGGCTCTAGTTGCACTGGTGACTGTACTTATGTTTAAGTAGGCACCAACAACTGTGGTAATGCCAATGACTGTAGAGTCTACACCACTTGTTCTACAAGTCCTAGAGTAATCTCCAACCTCACTCTCTGAGATATCTTTGCTATCAATTCCAGAATTACCAAAGTCTCTCAGGTCATTGCCACCCAGTACAGGCTCATCTCTTATCTCTTGACATGAACAATAAGTCAAGTATCTGACTCAGCGTTCCATGATCCATTCATGCTAAGTTGAAGAACAAAGTTTATTCCATAGGTATACCTATATGTCTTATGTATCCTTCTGACACGATACTTACTCTATTGACCACTACTTCCTATATGCCCATACCCTTTCGCGTTTCTCGTGCTAGAGTGATTCTAGGTGCATAGTCTATAAGTTCTCGATTTGTCTCAGTTGTCTAGGGGTTTATGATTCTAAGTCGGCAGTATTTCGTTTGTTTCTAGGTACGAAAGTTTGGGTTGTAACACTTAGATAATCCAACTGAATACATAACAGACAGTCATTCAACAATCAGGCAAACAATACACGCTAGCATAATGCAATCCCGAAGCTTCCATCTGTGCTTCCAGGTCCGTGTGCCCCATCCCACACTCGCCCTTCCACATAGACTTTCACCCAGAGTTGCATTACACCCAAACAATGGCGCCAAGTGTCTCAATATCTGCAATTGTCATGCCCCACTATGTTGATCAGGCACAATGCAACATGTGCATCCGCAGACTTACTCTAAGGCTCACACAAGCCCCACCATACTGTACCGCCCCATTCCAGTACAATATAGTACGTACAAGTTCAGCCAAAGAAATTGATCACTCACCAAATATGGTCCGTCATTCTCCGAATTCAAGATTCCTCCATACCCCCAAATCCCTATGCACCCCATCCTACATAGAGACCAGAGATACAGGCTCCGCTTGAACTCGGGTCCTGACCATACAAGTGTGCGTTCAGACACATTATAAGTCTCTAACCTAGGCCCTAAAGTCTTTTAATTTATTTATGATCCACTGTGCCTTTGAGACAACACTCGGTCTCTACCTAGACCTATGGTTATGGTGTTCAACTCCATTGCATCTCTTGTAATACTATAGTTCCCGAATCAGACTTGTTCTTGGGTAGGGATTACCCTTCAAGGATATCTTCTTGAAGTTGGGATCAAACCATCAGGGACAATGCACCTTCTAAGAATGGAACCAACCCTCAAGAACAACTCTATAGGGTCAAACCATCGGGGCACTCTTTCCAAAGAAGGCACCAACCATATGAGGGCCACTACAAAGGTAAACCATCAGGGGTACTTTTCCCAAGGAAGGCCACTAACCTTCAAGGTTACCCTTCTCAAGAAGAGGTCAACTATCGGGACACCCTTCAATATTCAAGTCACATTTGTAACCAGTGACTCAGGTACTCTAGCATCACTTCACAAAACCTAGACCTCTACCCATGTTACCATTTTTCAAAATCATAACCAAGAAAATTCATTTTTCGGTGAAATCAAATCTGATAAAATTCATTTTTAGTAACAATCAAATTCAGTAAACTCTACAACTCAATGAAAATCAAATCCGATGAACTCAAGTCTAGCCCAGTGTATCATAATACTGAGCTCTGATACCATAATTGTAACACCTCAATTTTTGGCCGAACCTCCGTTCACGTTTTACCTCACGTGTGGATTGTTGCCCGTCAAAAATCGAGATGCTACCTAAAAGTTTCATTCTATCAAAATCTTTTTCTTCAAAATTTAGTTCATAACCTTTAGTTCTCAAGTCAATATCTATAAAGATATTTTGTGCAAGATAGAAAATCACAATAGTTTTACCGAATAATTCAAAAGCAATGCAACGAAATACTTTTAAAACTATTCATTCAAACCAAAACCATTACGTAAGGAAAACCATTGAAAGATAAAATAATCGAAATTAAACCAATGTAAATACATTAAAAGAATCCTGTAAAATACATAACTTATAACTTCCAAGTCACCTATCCCAGACAACCTCCCCATGAGGTGTCCAATTAGGATGCGAGTCCTCTGACGTAAGTCAACATACTTTACGAATAGGTGTACCTGAAAAATAAAGTGGGAGTGAGCTCGAAAGCTCAGTGGATCCATCTTACACATCACATGCATTATACAGACCCAATCCAAAACATTACAAACACTTTCAAACATTAGGCGTTTCAATCATTCAGTTAGTTTTGGTCGAAGTCTAAGATCGAAAGAAGGTTGAGATACCTCTCGGTATTCCCTGTGATCCAATCAAATCTCAGAGGGTTCCAATAACCGTCTAAAATCAATCGACAGTCACATTATAGCCTAAGAGAGTGTACTTACCATGACATTGTACCATCTCCCAAAGACTTCGAGCTATCACAGTCAGCTTTGGGTAAGAATACCTACTATCCGCCTTGTGGCTCGACGATCTCAAGTAGTGACATATAGGAGATGCCATATCGATCATCCTCGGGCTCGTCAATCATACCGGTACATGGATTCTTAATAAACCATCGTCTTATTTTAGTTTTACAAACAATTTCAATCATGCCAACCATCACGCATATCATGGAAAATAAATCAAATAATGCAGGCTATTCACATGAGTAAATAATGAGATTTACATGAATGTTTTCCTATTAACGTATGCCATAAATGAACAAAGCACAATTTAAATAAATCATTACTCATCATCCAAACACGCTAGACAAGTTCAATTAATTTCCTAACAAAATTTTAGAAATCCTAGAACTATTCAAACAAATGCTTTGAATCTTAAATCTATATAATACAAATGAGCAAGGAAGTCACGCCCACCTGATTTCGCTGATCTTTGGGGCTCCTTGCTTTTCTTCGAGATCCTCAATACGTTAAAACACATAAATCTGAAATTTGACGCTTAATAGAATTACTCTTAAGCTTAATTAATTCCTAAGGTAATTATGGAGTTCAAACATTACTTCCAACTTATTTGGGGTTATTCTACAATTCTAATTAAAATAGTTTCTGAGTCTTCTAAATTTCCTTAATTTGACATTAAAACTTTAATTAAATTTTCTAATGCCTTAATCTTCATAGTAAAAATAATTTATTAATATCAAAATAATTTTAATTACAGACAAAATAAGACTTCTAAATATCACATGTTTAGTTTCAAGGCTTAAAATTCAATTTCCTCCTTATAAAAATTTCAAGGCTTTCAGTAGTTTATTTATTTTTCGTATTTTTAACTAACTAAAATAATTAAAATTTTAAAATCTCCAATATTATTCTTCATCTGTTGTATAAAAATTATTCTTAATTAAATTAGGATTCTACTCGTAGAATCTTTTAATTTAGGTTTTTAAGATCATTAAATTTTTCTTTCAAATTTTTTTTTTATGTTTTAAATAAGTTAACTCATTCTAATAATTAATTCTAAACTATCTTTATCTCAAGATAACACGAATAAATAAGTAAAATAATATTAAAATTTTAATACCTTTCATAGAGGAATCCAAAACCAGGTTGATCATCGCCGTCTTCGTGCGAACGATGTCCAATGAAAAACTCCTATAGCAAATGCACTGCTACAATTTTCGTTCTTCATCCAACAGTAGCAGCAAAGCATCCCAACCGCACTCCATCTTCCGATTATCTTCTTTTCCACGAGTTAGCAACCACAACCAATTTCATTTTCTCACCTATCCATCTTAATTGGTACTTAATCTCACAAAATCCAATTCACGGGCTCACGACAACATAAATTTCCAAGCCTAAAATTAAGAATAGCACCCTTCCATATGAATCCAAAAAAACCCAGGATTTTTCTTTCGATCAACGTCTCTCTGTTCTAGTTAATATGAAATTAGAAAATCATAATCAATACGCATAGCAGAAATTCGATCAAGTTAATCTACCTTAGACTGTTCACTATCTTAAATCCCCAAGCAAGATTATCACCACGCATAACTATGTCAAAGAACCAAAACCAAAATTTAATTCTTTACCTTCCCTGTTTCAACGACCAGCCAAGACCAGAAAATGAAGAAATCTTTACAGCCATTCTTCTTTCTACTCTTGTCTAATCATGAACCAGAATCTGAAAACTGAATAATTGATTGATCGTGCTTCTTTGCCTATACATAGCAGCAGCACGTCATTCAGCATTACAATTCATCCGAACCAGATTGCACAACCAGATTAGTTCCTCTATTTTTCACTCCTCTTTAAATAACGGTCTAGCATCCTATACCCCCTCATGGTCTAATTCCTACAACCACCATCTTCTTCCCTGTTCTCTGCTCATTCCTTGCATGGCTTCCTTCTTCACGGTTTGCAGCAACACGTGAGCAGCAGTAGCAAGCTTCCTCTATTCCCCTGCGGTGATGCACGGCCAGGCAACCCAAACTAGCTAGCTCGGTCACTTTCCATCAAGCACAACACCGATTTCCCATCTTCTTCGTCTTCAGCTTGATCAAAATAGAATAGCGAGTTCTTCTTTCCTTTCCTCCTCTGTCTTCTCTGTTCGTTCGACTGCAATAGAAGCAGCTGCTGCAATGGCAGCAGCAGTTGCAATGCCCCCGTTGTTCTTTGCTCCTCTGCTCATGCAGCGACCCAGAACTTCTTCATTCCTCTTCTTCTCGTTCGGATTGCAGCAGCAGTAGCCCCTCTTCTGTTCTTTGTCCAGCAGTAGCTGCATTCGGCCAGTAATGATCTCTGGTTTCTTTTTTTTTCTCTTCATTTTTACAAATCCACAGCAGCAGTAGCAACACGATCAAGTTGCTCTGCTTTCATTCCTCAATTCAGAATTTCCACTTGGGATTTATAGCCTTCATTTGTTCTTGTCGCTCCCACCAAAATCTGAAAACAAAGTTTCAACTATGTCCCAACTTCATGCTTTGTTTCTCACACTCAGCCAAACTGGAGGAACGATTCTTCTTTTTCTGTGATGCATGCTGCAACACTCACAATTGAGAATCCACCTCAGAACTTCTAAACTTCCTCCTCTTCTTGTTATCTCAAACAAACTCCCCAAAGTAGCAATTTAAATCACTGCATCCCCTGCTCCATCCGTGCTCTATTATTGAAAGCCACAGCCTAGAATTTCTGAGTTTGAATTTTGGTTTCCCAGCTTGCGTTCTCTCGTTCCAGTTCCAGTTCGCCCTACTCCAGAATCCAATTGCTCACATTCAGCTTCCTGTTTCCTTATTCTCCTTCTGCTTTATGTTTCACAAACCAACGGCTGCGACCTATGGACCATGGCGACACTCATCTCAGTCCGCCGCTCAACCCACGCTGCTCGTTAGTCCCCATTGCAGCAGCACGGTTGCTGCTCGTCCTTCATCTCCTCTTCACTTTCTTCGGTTTCAGCTTCTTTTCCAACACAACAACAGCAGCAAAGCACGTTGCTCTGTTCTCCATCTCTTCTCAATCTGTTTCTCGATCACTCCCCCTCATCTTCTTCTTCATTCCACGGCAGTAGTTTGGGTAGAAGCAACCACCAACGCCCAGAAGTTTCCTGCCATCAACTTCCTTCGTAAGCCAACATACACCGGCCCAATTCATGCTCCTCTAATTTCTATTACAATTATTATTATTATTGTGTTTTTTTTTTCCTAAGTCAATTAAACCTTAGTTTATAAAGTTATATATATATATACCTATTAATAGCAAAATTCTCTTCATTTTAATAATTTTATTTTATACATCGATTATTTTTATTTTATGTTTTTATTTATTTAAATTCCTATTTTCTTACAAAAATGCTAGTTTACTTTCTAATCACGCGCAACGTAATGCGTTCGCAGGATTGCGGGGTGTTACAGGAACCCATTTGAAGATTGGATCCGTACAGTTTCCAGCTCCCAACTATGTTGAGTACCCCACTTTCGCGCTTGTTTTCCTCTCTTATTGCCATGCGATTTAAGCAAGGGCTTACATAGTATTGTAGAACGAAGTAAGAGCTTTCAAAAGAGTATAGTTTCATGAAAAATGGATTCAAGATGAAGGAAATGCAAGCTGTTGAAGGAAGCTCGTTCAACTGGAAAATCTGCTCAAAACCTGTGTTTTTGTTGCATATTGGAACACTCTTGCATGGCAAAAAAGAATGCCACATGGCCATCCACATGGTTCATGAGTTGTCATGCAAGGTGCCTTGTTGTCCTTGCCCATTGGCATAGTCAGAAGGCTAATTGGATGGCTAAAACCATGGACAAACATGGTTTTGAGCTGAATTTCTTGCAAAAAAAAATTCGATGGAAAAATGAACAAGAAATGGTGGGGAAAGGGAAGAGGGGCGTGTGGGCCGCCCATGTGCTCAGGCCGCACAGGCTCACAAGCCCCTATGGCGATTTCGGCCTGCACGAGCTTGTGAGCCCGTGCAGAGAATTTCGGCCCGCACGAGCTGTGAGGCCCGTGTGACCAAACCATCCCCCTTTTTTCACTTCTCCTCCTTTCTACACACACACGCACACACACACACACACACACACACACACACGCATATATATATATATATATATATATATATATATATATATATATACTTATACACATTGTTTTCTCCTTTTTTTATTATTACTTAATTTATTCACTTAAATATTTCACCAATTTTCATCAAAATTTTTACTATTCCTCTATTTTCATTATTTATACATTCTTTTTCAAAAATTGAATATTCTACCTAAAAATTAGTATTTTTTTCCCAAAATCCAATAATTATCTCAAAAATTACATAATCACTCTGAAAAATCCAATTTCTCCAAAAATTAAATTTCTTTTATAATTTATATATTCTCTTCCCAAAAATTATATTTCTCAATTATTCTAATTTTCTTTGATTAAATGATTAAAAATTAGAGAAAATTTATGTATTTTCGTTAAAAATTTTAGAAAAATATATGAGAATACATGTATCGAACCCATTAATTTTGTGTATAAAAAATATAGGTTGTCACAGTCTCTCCTCCTTATAAGAAATTTTGTCTTTGAAATTTACAAATGATGTAGATAATACAATACTCATCAACTTAAGATAATGTTGGATCATGAAGTCATCACTCTCCCATGTATCCTACTCAACACCATGGAACTGTCAGCACATTCGTACCATAGATATCTCCTTGTTGCGTAACTTCTTCACCACTCGATTGATGATGGCCATAGGCCTCTCATCGTATGTACAGTCCTGTCGCAACTCAATATGTCTCCAATTGATAATATGCAAGGGATTGGGGTGATATTTTGTGACACCTCCCCCGGACCCCCCGGACCGGGACCCGAGTTCGCTCGTGCGCGCATCATGTGGGGCCAGCGCTTCTACTAGCGCTCCCGTCAGCTCTCTGCTGTGCGCGCGGGACCCTCGATCTCTCTGAGGGGCTGATCCGCCGGCAGTCCGGGGTTGCCACCCTTTTTCTACACGCTAAACCCAAGTCTCAATTTTCAGCAAATGAGAAAACTGTTTAAATCCTGATAAACATGCTACTATGTTTATCGATGAATATCATAATTCATAAAATAGTTTCAAATACTTCACCGGATTTTT
>JAJIYU010014074.1:0-13453 GCA_030144865.1 Tinospora cordifolia
GCCCATCCATTCAACCTCTTGAGCAAGCCAATGCATGGTGACAACAAGGTACCTTGCATGGAAGCTCATGGGTCACGTGGATGGCCACGTGGCACTCCCATTTTCCATGCAAGGCTACCTCAACATGCAACAAAACCCCCCACCTTTAAGCAGAATTTCCATTGTTCCAATTTCTGCAACCTATCTTCCATAGTTCATTTCTCCCTCATTTGGAGTCTATTTTCAGTGATCTAGGACTCTTTGGAAAACCCTTATTACCCTCTACATCATTGCATAGGTTGTTGGTCGAATCCTACATTCATCTGAGACTGAAACGACCACGAAGAGGGTTGTTTAACACTATTGCAACTGGAAAACCTGTAGAAAATTGTGTTGGAGCAAACTTCAAAGGGGTGATTCCTAACCCATCCAAGTTCCATTCCTAAGGTAAAACTGCTTGTTTTATTCCTTATCTTGTGTACTTTCATATACAAGTAATGGAAATTGAAAACTAAAGTCTTAAACTTATTCTATAAGGCACTAAAGTTGACTGTTGATCAACCGTTACAATAGGTCCAGCAGAAAATAGTTCTTGAAACCAGAGGTATCATTTGAAGTGGCTAGGGACATTCGTTTAGGCTGAGATTTGTGGCATTTTAAACCTCACACCAAAGGCTACAGGAAGGTATAAACCCCAATCCCTAAGCCTCTGTATGCACATCTTTATGTCTATGCCAAGATGCCTAGTTATATAGAGGTTTTTGGTACTTAGAAAATATTTTAAACTGTTGATATATTTGTTAAGTTGTAAGGTGAATTTAGGAATGATTATAGCTATGGTTGCTTGTTGTTTTGAGATGAGACTTGAACTATCAATATTCTATAATCTAAGCTATACAAAATATGAAAGATGGGGCCTCAAATTAGTGGAGGAATAGAGAAGTTTAGACACTTGAAAAATCATAGTAAATTTGAACATTTGAACAATATGTTACATGATAGAGAAGTAGGAGACCATTTGGCTGACCAAACGTAGGTATTTTGAGGTGAAATTTGGTGGAGAGGTCACTGAACATGTCAAGATCATGTACCAAATTTTGTCCTAATTTGAATTGGGTAAGGGGGTCAATTGATGCACCATTCGACTGTTTGTCACATGAGATACGAGATTTCACAGTCCCTGTTAACATACTTAGAAATCATAGAAAATGGTGTCCAAAAATCAGATTCTAAAATTTTGGTGAAGGTTTAGGAAGTGTAGATGAGATCTAGAAGGTTTTGCACAAATTCGACTTTCAAATTGATTGCAGAAAAATCGACAAATTAGCTGCACAAAGAGAGCAAACGCTTGAATTTGGGCTAAGTGTTGGAATTTGGGAAGTTTTGCCAAATTTGCCCAAATTTGACATAACTTGACCCAATTGGACCCAAATTGACCAAGGATAACCAAAATTAATCATGTGGACCAATTTTGACCAAGTTTGACCGACTAACCAGATTCGATCGAATCACCTTTGGGTCGGTCGAGACCGATTAGGGGTAATTGAGTAAGGAATTAAGCCACATTCTAAAAAGAACTAAAATTGAGTTTAAATAATGCATACTCAAGTGAGCACTACGGGACAGGACCGGTTGTCGATGGGAGATTGGTGCGTGAGACCCGAGGTGAGTAGTTTGATTCAAATGTTTTATGTAACTTGTGTTCCTTACATAAAACTTGTGTGAAATGACATGGTTTAAACAATTTCATGAGATTGAGATACATCCAATTGATTTTGAAATATGTAGATGTACATGGGTCATGAGACCATAAGCTCAAGGGTCGGGTGGCGGGGTTGGGTATATGATGTGATTGCGATTAGACTCAAAGGTCGAGCGTCGAGGTTAGGGTATTCAATGAGTATGCCTAGCTCATGACCTACTCAAGTGGCCAGTACACCTAACTCAGGACCCACTCAAGCGATGACCATAGGTTGAGTTACCTGATTTAAACCTAGCCTGAATACAGTTTTTAATTGGTATGTATTTGAAATGTTTTCTAAAATTGTTGTGATGTTTACAACTGCTTTCATACTATGTCATGCATTCAAATATTATATCATTTCTACTGCTCATGCATACATGCACTATTTTGGAATGTTGGTTATGATTGACATGCTCATCTTACTATTCACTAAGCCACATTGATTTTAGGCTCACTACTCTATTAATAATCCAAGTTCTTCGATGGCTAATAGAGGGAAAGGCGTGGTGATCGCCTAGCTCCCTGACGATTCCTATTCCCTTTTCTTGGTCCTTTTGTTAAAGGTTGGTCATTCTTTTGTGTATGCATATATATATATATATATTCAACTATGTATTTTGGATAAGGCAAATATAAAATATAATGATCACTCTTCGTTTATTTGTTTACTTTCGCTTTTGAGTCTTTCAATTATTCTGATATCGTTTATTGTATGAGATTGGAGAGGCTAAACAATGGTTGGGCGAACTTGACATGGTGAGTGAGTTCGTCGGGCCATTATGTCGATTAGGCTACCCTTTGGCCTAGGGAAGGGGTCCCAACACTTCATCTAAGTCAATTCTATCTAACTCTAGACATTTTGCCCAGTAGTTATACTAACTTAGCTTTGACGCCACCCTTGGGTATCAATTTAACATCCTTTCCCAGCGAGTTATAACCTAAGTTCTAATACCAATTGGCATACTTATCTCTCAACTCGAGACGTAATCACATTCTGATGTGGTCACTCCTGCTTTAACTTTAGTATGAGAGCAGTCACTCCTACTTCGTATACGATCATTCTTACTTTCACCGTCTAGGCACTAGGATATTACTATTTCTCATATCATCTCATGGTGAATTTGTACCAAGTCACATCCCACTACATATCAGAATGAACATCAACAAACATAATAATCCAAAACATGGATAAACAACATTGGGATGATAGAGTAAATTAACATAATCATACTTAAGCTCAATAAAGACTGGCACTGGCCCCATGGCCGAGGTTTTTGCAAAATGATCAAACTAGCCGCAATGGCCGACTATAACGAATGAATAAACACAAGAAATGTAAAGTGAGACCCATTCCCTACAACTTGAAAATGCTAAGTAAAGTTCAAATCCTACAAAGTCCCATCAGTGAGTCTTATTATTACTACCAAAAATGTGTCCTCCTCACTTGTCAATACAAGTGCCTTTAGTGATTACTTGAAAAGAATTAGTGTGGTGAACTCAAAGCCCAATGGATCATACATAAAACATCTCGAGTATTATTAAAGTCAAAACAAAAAACATGCAAGCATTTCTCATGCATTAGGCATTTCATACAGTTTAATTGTTTAGGTTGACATTAAGACCAAAAGAATTTTCCTCGGCATTTTCCATTAGGTTCAAAATATCGAAAGTAACACCCAAAGGCCTATTACCTCTTTGGAACCCTATGTTAGGAGTGAAGTCTCAACTTGACTATCTATTCAGGGAGTGAAGTCTCCACTTGACTCTCAATCTCTTCTCATTACTTCCATAGTAGTCTCAAGATCTGTCTTGGGTTGGAAACATCCATGATGATGTAAAACTACTACCACAGTATCCACATCTCTGCACCAGTACATGGTCAACTCTTTTAATGATCTTTATTTAGTGACTGCAAGCATGTTCACAGTATCAATATCCAAATATAATTAAATAGTAGATCTGAATTAACAATACATCATGCTTAAGGTCACACAAGTCATGCTATTCTTCACATGGTATACATGGCATACGTCCCAAACACTATTCACATTCATGGATACTATAGCATGCTATCAACATCGTGAAAGACAATCAATCATCTATATGTGTCACACCATCCCTAGCATGCTTCTAAATGATCACTAAAAGTAAACATTAAATCATGTTTCATATTCAAACCAAAATAATATTGAAGGGTTTAGGGTATTCATTTCCACCTGTTTTGTTGCTTTATTCCTTCCAAAACCTCACTTCGTTATCCCAATCTTCACGTATCCTAAACCTTTAAGGATTTAATATCATGATTCTTGGCAGTTGAAGCAGTTGTATGTTTTTAAAACATAATAAATGATTTTCAAGTCTATAAGGTAATGGTGTGTAAAGAAGTCATAACGGACATATATTGGTCTATTTTTCTCCAATGTATCGGGATTTAGTAGGAAAACACCGTGATAATTGAAGTTTGTGCATGAAAACACGAAAATGGGATTACACTCATGTTACTGTCATAGGCTATCGTGGTAACTCACGTGCGTTAATTGTGCTACCGCAATAAGTTGTGTTCTAGGCAAGTTTTCCATGTTGTTACCACGGTAGGCCTGAGCATTACTACGACAATTTGGAACTATTTTTGTGTGTATAATGTACTACTGCGATCAACTATCGTGGTAGTCACACGATTCTCAAAAACAACACTTTCATGAATGGTTTCTCGCTCCTTCCCGTGCATGACACTTCGATGTACCAACTCAAGACTTAAAATCTAAATCACTCTGAGGGATAGAACTCTATACCTTGTTCTCATTCAGTGCTCCTCTTATTCGTCTCCTTTGCTCATTTCAAGAGGATGCTTTAAGTACCTTAGGGTTCTGTTATATGGAACAGGATGAGTGCACTCCTAAGTGTCACGAAAACAATGCTTCAATCATGGTTTTTATGTAAAGTTTAGCGTGTTACTTGTGCACGAATGTTTGTAATAGCGTCTAAGTTTTATTCCTCACCAACAACACTCTTCTTCTTCTATGAATGTTTGCAAGATAGTTAAGAACCGTTGGCATTGGGTAAATCCAGTTCAGAATGCGTGTGGGAGGAGAAAGAAGTTGACTGGAGGCAACTGTATCAATTTATGGGGAGAGAAGCACGACTGTAGGGCGAACACTTGAAATTAAGGTTTTTGCACGGGGTTTTAACTTATATATTCATGTATTACCACGATAATTCAATTTACTACCACGGTAACCAAAACTATATCCATTTTCTAGGTTTTGCTCGCACTACCGCAGTAGGCTACCATGGTAGTCCACGGACTTTGTTGCACTACCACGATAATCAATGGTGGTTGTGTTGTTTCATTTCATACAACATCATGTGTTTCATTTTGACTTCCTGGTCTTCTTATTCATCGATTATACGACTTAAATACCATGATTTTCATGGATTTTCTAATGCTTATTTCACTCAAAATATTTTTATTAAATTTATTTCATTTATCAAATTCTGTATAAATTTTTGGGGTATTACACACTACGATTACGAAACTCATCTCAAGCTTCAGGCAGTTGATTCAATTGCTCAACCATTGAAGATTTTCAATGACAACTCTGTAGTAGTTATGTTTTCTAAGAACTATAAGAGTTCAGGAAGGTCAAAACATACTGACATTGAGTATCTTATTATTAGAGAGAGGATTTAGCACCAACTAGTGTTAGTGAAGCACATTGGTACATAGCATATGATTGGTGATCCGATGGCTAAGGGTTTACCACTTATGTTGTATAATGAGCATGTTACTCACATAGGTCTTATAGACTCTTTTGATGTACTTAGTAAGTGAGAGTTATTATAATGGCTCAATTCCAATACTTTGCATTTGTGATGACATTTATCTATTATTATTGTTAGCCTATCTTATATAATATTTTTCATATGTGGTGCACACGTGTGTGGAACATTATTTTGTGTTTTATTTATAAGACATGTTGTGCCCTTAATTAAGATATTGTTGTGTCCTTAATTGAAACACTATTGTGTCCTTAACTGAGACGTTGTTGTGTCCTTTATTAAGAAATTGTTAGACTTATGCATGACATTTATTGTTTAGTTGACTAATGTATATGCTTTATGAGATGCACCATTGTTCTTCCCTCTTCTTTTGTAATATCATTTAATAAAGTCCAAGTTGGAGGATATTAGATAATAAGCTTTATTAATTAATAATAGTATAATTTATAATTAAATCAAGTGGGAGAATGTTATATATTTTTTGGTTCAATTATAAATTACAAAATTTATTATCTAATATCAAATGACAAAATGATAAATTAAAATTAAGAAGCTATGGAGTTGGTTAATGGAACCTACTCCAATAAATGAATTATTCTTTATAAGTAAATTCTAAGAATCTTTCACATGGTTTTCCAAAAGGAATTTTTCGTGCATCAAGTTTTGCTCTTCAAGGATTAAAGATCTATTTGATTCGTGAAGATTTGTTTGGTTCTCTTCAAAATTGGTATCTAAATGATAGGAGGTATGTTTATTTATTTATTAATGTGATTCATGATGTTCTTGGGTGTTTTCCGTCATTACCACCCTTGCTTGGACTATCATGAAACTAGAGTACACTAAAGCAAACATTATACTTAGTAATAGAACATCATTTGGTAATGACACACATTTAGTGTTTAAAAATTATTTAGCAAGAATAAGATCTTAACTTTATCGAGACTCATATGACTAGTGCCTTTATGATAATTTTCATCTTGCAATTAAATTATTATTTTTGTTAATAGAGCATTATCATATTTTAAGACTTATTATTGAGAAATTAATCATAAATTATATGTAATTTCTTCTTTAAATAAATTTTTGTAATTTCAAATAAGCAAATATATTAATTTTAAACCACATGAATTATACAAGCTCATTATAGTTTAATTTCATGTTACACAATATTAGTCTTGATTATAAGAATAGTAAATGTAAAGAAAAATTAATCAAGGCCATTTAACTTAAGCTTTCAAGTTCAAGTCTTAAATATAGAGAAACCCATGTTGAAAGGGCTTTTTCATTTATGATTCTACTGTAGCTTGAATGATGATTAGTCTCAAGGTGCATAAAGATTGCCCATGAACGCACCATGAGACATCTTCATTGTTCACAGTTATCTTTTGTGGATTTAGAAAATTATTCAAGGGATGGGTTTGAATCACTACAAGAAAAATAGTTTTTATAGCATTAAATAATAGCATTATTTTTTTTTTTTTGCAATGCTATTATTGATATACCCAAAATGCTATAAAAAGATTTAAACATAGCATTCATAGTTCCCTATTTTTTTAATAACATTTTTTAGATTAATAATAGCATTTTAAAAAGTTATTATAAAAATTATATATTATAGCATTCTAAAATGGTTATCAAAACCCACGTAAATCCATATTTTGGCATGCCGAATAGTTTCTTCCTCTGTTCGCGCGATTCTCCTTCTTCTTCCTTGTGAAGTGCATCCACTTTCCTTATCAGTCGACTTGGTGGGTTGATTCTCCTTCTTCTTCACTCTTCTTCTTTCCCCTTATAGGCACACATAGTTCTTCTTCTTTGTTCTTCTTCTTTCTCCTTATCGGCGCAGACGCACAAACGATAGACTTGGTCATCTTCATGCAAATCTCCTTCTTTTTCTCCGTTCTTCTTCTCTCCCCTTATCGGCGCAAACGTACTCCTTCTTCTTTATTCTTCTTTTTTGTCCTTATTTTCGTAGACTCAGACACTCGACTTCGTGGTCTTCACACAATTCTCCTTCTTCTTCTTCGTTCTTCTTCTTTCCCTTATTTTGCCCAAACAACGCTCGCACGATTCTCTTTCTTCGTTCTCCTTTCTCCATATCGACATCGACGCAGTAGCAGACGCTCTGGTTTTTCTGGACTCGCCAACTCTTCTTTCTTCTTCGTCAGTCGATTGTTCTGTTAATCAGTGCATCCTAACGGTGAAATCGCTACAAATTGAAACAAAGGCATCTGTTTTAATTCTTTGGGGCAATCGTTCTAAAGGTGCATCCAGAGGGTGAGGTGGTTGCTCTTAATTGGTCGGTCATTCTCTTAATCGGTGCATCCTTCTTCTTTGCTCTTTTTTTTATAACAGGAATCGACATCAACAAACTTGAACTGAAATTGTTGCTGATTGTCACTACTAGAAATCGATGAGGGTGAGGTCGTTGCTCTTCAAAGGTATAAATCTCTTTCCCTTTTTTTGGCTTCTTTCTTTTGCACGTTTTCATTTTTTTTTCCTTTTGTACTTTCTACAACTGCTCCTATGCATCTTCCCAATCTTGTTTGTTGTTATGATATCAGTGAGTTTTTACGTGGAGTCATATGAGTTGAAAATGAAATTATGATTATCTTCAACTTAAAGCCCTATCAAAAGCTTGTCCCAACAATCTGTAATGGCTAACAACCAGAAGATATCTAGTTTAACAAATGAGATATGAAACTATATCATTTGCATAGGTATTGTAGGTGATCATGAGTTTATATGTTATACTAGATGTTGAATTTTATTGTAGCAACATTACCTTCTGTTTCACTTCTGGATGTTCATGGGTTATTCCCTCACACATCACCCATCTTTACAGCAATGAGTCTTAACTTCTCATGAATTAATGGCTTTCAGGCCAAGGTTCTTAGATGGAATGCTTCCTTGCTAACTAGCTTACAACAAAATTCTTTGGTGCTTAACAGCTCACCACACTGATACTTTGCAATTCCATATTTGCTACTTGATGATAATCTTTACATGGAAATTAAAATGAGATTACAATTCAATTTTTATACCCTTTTCCTTTCTTGGATTCTTTACCTAGCTACTCTATGTTAGCTGGCAATTTTGGATCAAATGAGTATGTGTGGAGTAGGCTACCTTCTGCAAACTACTAATTTGACTATAAAATAGGCATATATATATATATATATATATATATATATATATATATATATATATATATATATATATATGTTCTTGTGACAAAAGGTTGAGTATGAAGTAGAATCAGTCCACGTTTTGGGTATAATGAGATTCAATTAGTTGTGAACTAAAAACCCATTTTTGTTTTCCAATCTTAATAAATTACTTTCATTTGATTAAATTATAAAGTTTCAAAGATCAAACTGATCAAAAGTGATAGATAGTCAAATCATGTCTTATTATCTTTCTTCTCTTTCTCTGAAAAGAAGTGAGAGTAGAGGGAAAAAAAGAAATAGATTCCTGCCAGCTAGGAACAAGTGATCAATGATTGGTCTTTTTCTCTATTGTATGTTGCCTTCCTTGGCCACCACTCTAGCTAGTTGGACTAGCAATGAGCAACAAAGGCAAAAAAATAACACAAGTCTTTAGGGATACATCGACTCAAACCCATATTTACCTTGTGAAGCTTAACTGAAAATTCGCGAACACGAGAAATGTGTTTGGGTGATAATATTTTAAAGATTTCTTCATTTATATACAAATAAAATAAAAATAGGTTTGGGTGATTATATGTGATGTGTTAGCATCAACAATTTTCATCATATAATCCAAATAACCATCATATTAATATTGAACTCAACAATTTTCATGATCTTGCACCAAATTGCCATGAATTTCTTCTTTTAGTTGTCTTGAAATTAAAGTAAAACTTGACAATTATCTATTACAATGGCAAGCCACGTCATAATTTATTTACATGCAGTGCCAACCTTGTCACTGGCCAAGCCCTACATATATAGTGCTCGTAAATTATACCAACTTATCACCAACATCATGCACAGTTGATAATATACATGCATACATATGATCATGACCCATTTTATATAATTGACATCACGATTGTTAGATAATAGTATATATGTTATATTGATGCATATAATACTATCTTAGTCATTTAACTCACTAATGTCCAATATTCCCATCCTCACAAGCATAATCTTCTAAACTAACTAACGTCCATAGTTACTACTTATAGATTGATGTATGTATATCTATGGGGATTCTACCTTAGTGCACAGCCCAGAATGCAAAAGAGCTAAATTGGCGAAGGGAATGGGTAATAATTATTATGGTGAACCCGCATGGCCCAACGAGCTTTTATATATTTTTCCAATAGTTATTTTGGGTACTATTGCATATAACGTAGGGTTAGCGATTCTAGATTCTTTTTCCCTTCCAATATTTTTCTCTTGGAGCTTCCTTCATTCCTTTTATCGAGCACAATGATGCAAATCGTGCTTTAATGAGTTCTAATATGCAACGTCAAGCAGTTCCACTTTCTCGATCTGAGAAGTGCATTGTTGGAGTTGGGTTGGAACGCCAAGCGGCTCTAGATTCGGGGGTTTCCGCTATCGCTGAACACGAGGGAAAGATCATTTATACCGATACTAATAAAATCATTTTATCACGGACTGGGGACACTGTAACCATTCCATTGGTTATGTATCAACATTCCAACAAGAATACTTGTATGCATCAAAAACCCCGGGTTCCGCGGGGTGAAATATATATATATGAAATATATATATAACAAATGATTATAAAATCTAATAATATATAGATATATAACAGAAACACACCCTAGAAGTATGAACCTGCAAGCCTGCCTATTATGCAAAGCCCTTCTTAGGTTGTCGCTTCAGTATACTAATGTGGATCTTGTACGTGATAGAAAACACCAGTGTTATTCCTCTAGTTTTGGCTTGACATACATATTTTGGTTTGAACCTTACCCCATAATTATTTCTTTTAGAGTATGTGTTTTCTAATATAGGCTACAAACTATTTTGTTCTGAAAGTGTTGCCTTCAAGCATTGTCGTAGGGCATCTTTTCCTTCCATTGCAAACCATGATCGTCATCAACAAGCCATGACAGAAGGTTTTGATAGACATAATATACATATATATATATTAAAACTCTATAATTTTTTGACAGAAAGTTTTGGATCTAAATCAGATTTCATTATTTGTAGGATTTCATTATTTGTCCTCTACAAATAATGAAATCTATAGTTCTGCAAGTCAAAATATGATAAAATTCTCTACAAAATATAATATTATTTGTAGCATCTTAGATTCTAGTATTACACATATACTAGATCAAACAATTTGAATTAGTTTTTCGTTTAATTATTTATTGTGTTTATGTCATGTAGTATTAAATGTTTTAGTATTTTTTTTTTGTTTTCATGATTATAGTAGAAGGAGTACAGGCGGTTCTTATCATGATTGATAAAGAGTGGGTCCATCTCCATAGGTGATGAGGACACTTACATCATGGTCAAAACCAACTAGGGCAACTGTTGCACTAGATTATATATCATTTCGAGTTCCTCTATTTAAGTGTGATTAGGCAACTGTTCCAAATGGTGTTAAAGTTAAAGATAGGTTTACATTGGTAAACTTACATCATGGTCAAAACCAACTTGGAAGAGACCCTTTTATCTTTATATCACAAGCCAAAAAAATCTTTTATTCTATAGAAAATTATTTTTCTAATTGGTATATTGTCCAGAAGGTACCTTTACAAGGATTTCATGATTATGATACAGATAATGAAGACATCAATGCACTTGCAACACTAAATGCTTCAAGTCTTGATAAAAGTATTGCTTATGTAGATGATAGATACGTGAGGCATGATTGTAAAAGTGTATTGGTGCAAATTGTTGATAGTTTTGAACATTACTTAAGAATTAGTTATAATTCCATTTTTGTTTAAACTTATGCATGCCATTTTACTTTATACCTTCTATTAGAGATTAAATGTTTAATTGTTATGATATTCTATTATTAAGATTGACTGACAGGATTTCGTATTGTTATATTATTTTGATGCTTTAAGAGTTTGTTATTTTATCAAATTGTTTTTTTCTTAGAAGATTATGGCAGAAGAAGCTAGTATCTCACAACAGAAGAAGAAACGAGGTCCTACAAAAATGAAAACCATATCAGGAGAAAATGGAATACTCTTTGAAGTTGAATTTAATGAATTTGGTCAACCAATTGGTGAAAAATCAGTTGGTTTATCATCTTTCCTAGGTTTGTTGGTTAGAGAGATTGTACCTATAACTATCGATAATTGAAGGTAAATTTCTCTTGAGATGAAGGATGTTCTATGAGCCTCGGTTCAAGTAATTTACTATAAAGTTCTTTTTGTAAAACTTATTTATGTTATTCACCCATAACTATTAGAATGGTGTTTTGTTCTTTCTTTATCTGTGTTAACATATTGCAACAAAGATATTCATTTATTGATGAATATCAAAAGAAATATGTCTTTGGTGAAATGGGTAGATTGTGGAGGGCATCTAAATCAAGGTTAGTTAGCAAAATAAGAAAATGCCAAAGTGAAGAAATATTAATGAAGATGCAACCCACAAACATCAAATCTAAGCAAGATTGGAAGGCTTTTATTAAGAAAAAGAACAGTTCAAAATTCAAGGTAAAAGTCATTATCACTTTAATATATATTCAAATAACTTGATCTTTAAATTCAAGAGCATTTTTTTGTTATAGGAGAAGAGCGAGAAGTTTAAGAAAATGAGGTCAAAGCAATTACCGCATACATTTAGTCGAAAAGGTTATGCTAGGTTGACACATGAAATGGTAATGTTATTTCTTATATTGAATTTATTCTTTAAAATGTAATATTGTTATTTCTTGAAGCACATTTGTTTCATGTATTTTTTTTTATTTGTAGAAGTCTAAGTGTTTAGATCTATCTTCAATCAATAAAGTTTATGTTTGGTCGTATGCTCATACAAAAAAGAATGGGAAACCAAGCAATCCTAAAGTTGCGACAACAATAGTAATTTTATTAAACAACTTAACTTGATTTATCATTGACATTTAATATTCTTGACTATTTGAGATGTATATATTATAAATGACATCTTTATGAGATTTAGGAGAATTTGAAAAAATTTGCACAAGACCCAACTCTTTCATGTAAACCAAGTTTCCAGGGAGATGCTCTATCTAAATTATTTATTTGGTCCAGATAATTCCGGTCATGTTAGAGGGTTTGGATATGAAGTCACTTCAACAAAACTAAATATAACATCTCCGAGAGATGATGTCATTTGTCAAATGCAAAAATCAATTCAATCCTTGACTAAAAAGATAAATGATCAGCAAGATACCATTGAACAATTAAAAGACCAAGTTACAAATACCCTAGAAATTTTTCAAATAATTTAAAGTAAATAAAATAAGTTAAGTAAATTAATTTCAAAGACTTTAAGAAATTTTTGGGTATAAATTGTGGATTGGCACATGAAAAGTAAAATATATTGGAGATATAATATAAATAAGACCTTAATTTGATGAAAATTTCAATTTTGTAGAATTAATTATGAAATTTAAATAGTTGCTTAAGAAATAAATAAATAGAAATAAAGGATGCATACACATATAGGTTAATATGTGTATGAATAAGGTGTATGTTAGCATAATAAATGTTAATACTACATATTATAAGAATATGTACATAAAAAAATTTATATAATTAAATAAAAATGTAGTAAACATGTAATTATCAAAAATAAATCAAACATTATGTAAATATTAATTTATAATTACATAAGGTATTATCTGAAAATAAAATATGAAATAAATAAAAATACATGGAAATGGTAAATATGGATTATTTAATTAAAGATATTAAAGAAATAGGAAAATATCTAATAAATACAATATTAAATAAATTAGAAA
>JAJIYU010014075.1:0-13436 GCA_030144865.1 Tinospora cordifolia
GAGAACTGGTATAATTATATTTTTGTACAATTATAATATTATTAATTATTAATAAGGAAATATTTTAAAATATATATCAAATTGATTTAATAATTGTGGATATACCAGTTTTAAAAAAATTTAAAAAAATAATTTCTAGAGTTAGTTCTTTTAACTAATTGAGTCACCCACCGGTTGACGGTTGCTGTATATTGTTGATGGTGTTATTTTCTCATTACCGTTGCGGTTTGATTTGAATTTCTAAATTAGACTTTTATTTACACTTGGAATGAGCTCAAAGGGTCATAGCATTGCCACTTCCTCAGCGAGCCACCACGTAACACCAAGTACTCCTACGTGTAACTCACCGAGCCATTCTTTCTTCACGTTCCGTCACGTTTTATTTCCTCCCAAATCACACCGCACAGCCCTATCTGAGTGTCTTCTAATTCTCTATATATTTTCCATGTCTCGCTCGCTCGCTCCTCTTCACTTCGTCATCCTTAAGTCATATAATACATAGCTTTCTGGAGGGGAGGCAGTCATGAGCAGCCAAGAACAGCAGCCAAGAAGGCCGAACCAAGCTGCCGGTGATCGGGAGGAGGAGAAGGCGGTTACGTGGCACTACAACAAATTTGACTTTTAGCAACGAATATTTTCGTTGCTAAACACTAACATTCTGTTGCTAAAACCTTTTAGCAATAAAAAAGTTTTGTTGCTAATTTTGTTGCTAATAATGTGTGACAGTAACACATTAGTAATAAATAATTAATTTGTTGCTAATAGACTATTTAGTAATAAAATACTTTTGTTACTAAAAATATATATAGCAACGAATTATTTTGTTGCTAAAAGTTTATTTTAGCAATAAATTAATTTGTTGTAAACTTTAAATTTTAGCGACAAAATTTTATACTTTAATAACAGTATTTTTTGTTGCTAAATTTTATTACTAGCAATAATATTTGTTACTAATAGTTATTTATAGCAACAAGATTTGTTGCTATTTATTTATAGCGACAATAAATTTGTTGCTATTGACAAAATTTTCAATACAGCCTCGTGATATCGCTCCTCTGTGAATTATGATAGAAAGACTTCAAATTATGGCTTTATTCAAACAAAGTAAATGTCATTTAAAAGCTTGTTCGGACTGCTAATATTCACAAGGCAGCAGTCATTTCGGTTATAATTGAAGATATATTTTTCAAAGTCTACATCAAACTCTTGTCAAAATAATAAAATTAATAAATGCAACGAACTCCTTCAACACAACCATAAAACATGCCATTTCAATAAAAACAACAAACACACGCAGAATAAGAATAGTTTTGAAAGCAAAACAAGCAAACAGAAAGACAAATCATGAAAAAAAAGAAAAAAAAAAAAAAGAAAAGAAAAGATGAAGTTTTGAGCTTTCCAAGAGATTTACATGTACAAAACTGAACTCATCAGGTGCTGAGACTGCTCGTCTTAGAAACACAGCCTCGCCTGAGCCCATGAAGTACACCCGTAGGAGAATTGGAGGTTGATGTGCGCAGCATCTCAGCAAGCAAACCACCGCCACCGCTACCGCCACCCCTACCCCCACCCATAGAGCTTCCCTATTGGATTGCCCATTCCCTCCCCCAAACTCGATGCCATTGCTCCTCCACTCTTGCACTCCCTTCTCTTGAAATCGGTCCATCAATATTTCCAGTTGAAAGCTTCAAAGAAAAATCTGAAGAGTAATTTTTTGGAATTGAGATGGAAAGCCCTATTGCAACACCTGCTAGCGTTATGTTACAAACTTTGAGATGGAATACACACTCAAAGAACTTTTTATTTGTCATTGAGCTCTCTATGATTAACTACTACTTCTATAGCCCACATAAAATTCCAAATACTTTACTTATCTTCATTCATACCCACTTAAAAGCACAATTTTAATGTCCCCACATACTTTTGTCCCATAACAATCGATTCAATTAAAACTATACATCACTGCTTCCTACATGCATGCACCTCATTTGAGATGGAGAGCTCAATGATAACTATGTGTACCAAAAACTTAATTGAAATACAAGTTTCAAGTCCACTAACCTTATCTGCTAGCATTTGTTGCAACACTCTAACCACCTGGGCTCTAGCTAAATGCCCAACAAAATGAATTGGATGATCTTCATACCATTCAACAAAATGAATTGGCTAGATAAATCCAGCCACTAGTATTAACCTGCCACTCAAACAAGTCTCATTAAGGTACTGATTTCATGGTGACTAAATGAGAATATAACAGTCTATGTTTCAATTCTTTTACCGATCAAGCACATCCTGACGTCGCATTGTGGATAGTAAGTTGCGAGTTCGCATCAGCAATAACCGATTCCCCTTATACTCACCTCCGTCTTCTGTAATACACTTGTTGACTCCTCTGTTAAGTTCCAACAGAACAGATTATCATGGGCAAGAGTTTGGAAAGGACGTAATGGAAAAAGTCATAGAAAAAAAAAGAGCTAAATAGAAATGTTTGGCCGAGTAATCTTGGCAGATTACTGTCACAATTCTTTGGTTATAGATATTCGTAAAACTTTCAAAAAACCATTTAAGAAATTCAATTATAATGCATGTGACATACGAATTGCATTTGGGTGTTAATGTGCTATAAGGGAAGTGGCATACAAATTGCATTTGGGTGCATTCAGCAAAAACAAGGAATTGAGCAACGGTGAAGCAAATGAACAAGAAAACTGAGCTCTGCCTCAGGACCATACCAAAAGTTGACAGCATGCCAGCACTTCTTTCCACTTCCTGCAAGAAGTTGCTTGTCACATTAAAAAAATAAAATAGATAAACCAAGAGGGAAAGAAGAACCAAAAATGGATTTGAGTAACAAAGACTGCTTGACTCAAGATAGAGCTGGTGAGAGAGAGAGATAGAACCTGAACCATGAGCTGTCGAGTCCGCCGAAGACTCTCTGAAATGCTTTCTGCAGCAGAGGTCATTCCAGCTTTTCTAGTAGCAAATTATGAATTCTGCTCTAAAATTCTCAATCCATCTGGCCCACATGTATCCCCATCATCCATGCAAATTTTACTTTAAAATTGACTAACAAACAGTAGAGAAGCTTTACCTAACAAGGCATTAACATTAATTGGGATAAGTAATATAATTAAAATTGACTAACTAGTAGGAGAATGAGCTCATCGATAGACCATCTTACTGTCCATTCAATTGTAAATATGGAAGTGGACATTTTTCTTGAAGTAAACAATTAAACTTGAACTCAATTTTGATCCTTTGATAAATTTGGTGTTGAATATTCAAGAATAAGGTGTAATGGATATAAATCACCAAATTTTGTTCCTAGCAACACAAAAAATACAATCGCATGATCAATATTAATGTCCTGAACATGAAATCTAATTATCTCAGCTTTCGGTTATTATGTTGGAACTAAAAGAATTTAAGTAGCATATGTGTAGCGCAAAGGTATGATTAATGAACTGCTAGTAGTTTGGATATGTTTGGGTGATGATTTGTTAACGGTACACATACATAACCTAATGAGCCAATGGACAAGTTAACAGTAACACATACAAGAACCCAAGAGTAGATTCCTTATTTGGATTCTGCCTTACTTTTTTGAATTAAAAAAAAATTTTTAAAATTTGTCCTATTAGAACATCAATATCATTTTTCCATCCAGAAGATCATGTAATAAGATATGGAGAAAAAGTATAAGCAGCTAACACCTTCCAAATTCCCAATAAAAACTAACAGTCTATCAACCATTATTTATTATTTATGCATGTAATAGAAATTTTATTTTCGTTTGAATGACATTTTCACAGTTGAAACTATTCATACATTTTAAATATGCAACATTCAGCTCAACCATTGTATCATGAAATAAAATCCCCAAGCTCAAACCCTATAGGACTATAGATAATAAAAATCGTTTTATGTGCTCAACAAGTATGTTAAATAGACCCATCCTCGTATTTAGCAGCCAATGAGAACATAAATACATTAGAGAAATCTCAATCTCCAAAAGTCAAATCCATACTTGTATCCTGAATTTTCATTCCAGCTTGGCAGTAAAATCTTTTTTCCTTTAATAATACAACCAAAGAGTAATATCTTTGTTATGTCACCCACCCATTCCTTCATAGAGTCCACAATATAAAATCAAGTTAGAGTTTTAACTCTTCCAAGAAGCAGAGGAAGCAGTCTTCTCCCACGTTAAAAGAGACTTTAACCCTCCATAAGCTTTACAACAACAACCAAAGAAAGAACAATAAAATTCTCAGATAGATGCACCAATCCCTCCCATCTCACCTATATATATTATGCATTGAAACCCTTCATCAGAACAAGTTCCCCGAAAGAAGGAAGGACTCTCCCTAAAACCAGACTTCAAAAAGCCCTTTATTCTAACAAATTCCTTCTCAAGTCAAAGGGAAAAGTGTAACTCACATGATCATAATGATAAATTATCATGCCAAAATGATAACATTCAATTAGAATAACGCCACGACGCATTCTCTTATCATCCCGAGCAGAAAAACATTCTTTGAGAATGCAACCTTTTAAGTTTCAATGAAACATCACAATGACAAGCAATCATTCAGCGCAGTAACCGATATTCTTGGCTGCCATTTCCTCCATTACCCACCATAACACCAATGAGGATAAGCCATCTCAAATATTTTATTTCATAAAAATACTTGAAGCCACAAGATTAACACAACTTTGACATTATATAGGAAATGTTTGCAAAGAAATGGGATCGAAATAAGATATCTGTTAAAGATGTTCATTATTGCCAAGAAAAATCATGGGAATGAAGTGAAATTAGAAAACACACACACACACACACACACACACACACATTTAAAAACAAATTTCCAACATCATATTCATTCATAACAGTATGAACTAAACTAAGGATCTTTTTTTTTTTTGGTAGTTTTTGAAAGAAATATATTAAGTAGGTTAAAGAGCATAAGAGGACACATTTTAGACCATGGGTTTGAAACATACAGAAAGGGTAGTTCTATGCTGAAATGATCAATACAACGCCCAGTGGTTCTGAAACAATTGCTGGTGATGATGGATAAGTTGTTAATGAGGTTTTAGCCTGAAAAGCATCAACAAAGAAGCATATTCTTTTCAAAGAAACAGATAATATAAAGTGAAACATATTAAACATGCGTGTGTGTATGTGCACCCATGTAAAAGAGACTTGCAAGACTCTTTATGGAATACAAAAATTGCTACCATATTTGTCAAAATCAGATAGTTCTTAGCTGCAACTACTATGTGTTATGGCTGCTTCTAAGGTTCTTCAGTCCTCTCCAGTTTTGAACAAATACATAAAGAAATTCACCAAAAAAAGTTTTATAAAAGGGCATATATTTATAATACTGAATTTGTCTTTTTGAGGAAATTAGAGATAAAATATTTAATTAGGAAAAGTGGGCAGTTTTTTAGGAACATCCAAAAACAAAAGGGGAAGTACCTTTTTGAGACGTAGGGAGTACTATAAAAGTGTCATCCTTTTTTGAAGTCAGCAAAAGAGGAATAAACAAGTTCCTCATTATAAAATCTAAGTTAAAACTAAAATTAAATTATCCCAGCAGAAGTACTGCTTTCAAATTTTTCTAAAACTGCATGAACAATCTTAAAAAGAATAGAATAGGTTTAATCATGAAGCTAAACAAACAAGTTTAAACTTTGAAACTCAAACAGAAATGAAAGACGCAAGAAGTCATTGTCTTTCAAAACAAAACTCGAAATGGCACTTTAGATGGTCGTGCATGTGTACTACAAGACTTTGAAACTTTTATATTCTATATAGTGAAATTTTTGCACCACGGTTGCATTATAACCTCTACAAGAGAATTCCAAACAACACATAATATTAAAATGAATGCATATACATTTAGTCAACTATTCCCATGTTTAAATTCACTGAGGATGTTGTTCTGATGGAGTGTTGATTCATAGACACACCTATACTAATGTATAAATGAGGGTCAGCAACATTTAAAATGGAATTCTGTGTAGTTTTGTTTCAATTCTTAAAAATTAAAATAACAATCAATTTTAAAATTTGTTCTTCAGAAAAAATTTATTTTCAAGAATACCATTATGTACCATCAAAACCTTTTCCATTTGGTATAAGAAAGCAACGGTTATTTGTATTGTCCATTTGGCATCTAATCACAGTGATATCATCAGATATATAAGTTAGGTAACTAGTGTAGTTCATGACCATTGCTAAAATTTCCAATAAGACAGCTAGAAGCCTAGACAGACTGAGAAACAACTATAAGATCTGAAACCACATAAATGATAATTGAAAATATTACTACAGATGAGAGCCATTTTAAAGCTAAGCATTACTTATTTAAGTAAAGAAGAACAGCAATCACTTTAAATTCAAAAATGCAATAATATTCTGAATTCTATAAAATAATTTGAATTTTTTGAACAGGTTTGATTTAGTAGTTTTGTCTTGATCAAATCCACGTTTCTTGTCTCACTCTCACACATATCCACGAGCTTTGTTTCTGTGATGAGTTGATAATAATAAATCTCCCAAACGTGTTGTAGAGACTACCAAGAGAGGGTGAAGTGTGACAAGATTCAAGGTGGTTTGTTCCTAATTTGTGATAACAATGTTTGTAAAAAGTGAGTTGTAAATAAGGAGAAGAAAAAAGAAAAAGGAAAAAAACCTCTTCACACATATATGCATTTCATCAAACAAATAAAGGACGATCCAACAGAAGTTGAAATCAAATGTATTACGTAGGGGAAAGCTATGAAATCTACACCAGTGGCAGCTGCACCTTCATCATCGATTATTACTCACCATTTTCACAAACATAATCTAACTAAATCTCAGAAAACAAGTTGGAATAAGAAAAACTCACCGATTACCAAACCAAAGCATGCACAAAACGTAATGGAGAGAAGAGATTAGAATGGTGCGGTAGCGATCGAGAAGCGAGTCGATGATGAAGGCTCTGAGAAGAGGAGTTAGGGTGGCGGTGTCGTACCAAGCATTGATGATCTTGGTGGGGGCAGCAGTCATCCGCTGGAGAGGTCTGGTGAGGAACGTTATCAGATTGCTTGAAATTCCATAACCCCTCAGCAATGTCCACTCCTATAATGAAAGAAGCCGATCACCAGCCTCTAATGCTCCATCTTCTCGCTCTCCTGCCTTTATAGTCCACCACCATTGTCCCTTCCACAGTCTCTTCCGACGACACCAAGAGCGATGCCGCTGTGATTTCAGTGCCATTACCTCCACCTTCGCCGTTTTTGGTTTTTCTTTTTTTTTGGGCAAAAATTTTCTCACAAATAAATAGGTATTTAGCAACTAAACTGATATTTTGTTGTTATACCTTATTGAAATAAATATTTAGTAACAAACAAATTATTGCTATTTTTGTTATATTTTTATTAAAAAAAAGAATAACAACAAAATTATTATTTTATTGCTAAACATCACATTTTACAATAAAAATTTAACTGTTATTCTTATTAAAATTTTATTTCATACCTACAACAATAAAAATAATTATTTTGTTGCTAATAATGATATTTAGCAAAGCAACAAAAAAATATTTGTTGCTAAAAGTTTTGTTGCTAAATGCCCTTGTTGGTGTAGTGTAGGGAGATGTGTTTCCGGGAGTTTCAGGAGAGCTTGCTTCTCTGGCGATACCTCCGAGAGACGCAGCGATGATAGTTGCAGAGAATCGGGTGCTTGAGAAGACGCAGAAAGGCGAGCCCGCTACTGTGATGAAATCGGCCGCCGACGTGAATGAAAGAATGGGAGCTGTCGGTAATGGTGAGATCACTTGTGTTGCCGAAGATGAGGGTGTCACCGTCACCCAAACTGATGTTCCCGGTGGCCGTAGTAATTAATTAAGAGAGAGAGAGAGAGAGAGACGTAGGTTGGTGGAAGCAGTAGTAAGGGATAGGTATTGGGAGAACTCAAATTATTTAAAGGGGAAGGAGAGCAAAAATGTGAAAAATTTGGAATGTTTTGTTCCTTCAACTTGATTTCAAATGCTATGCTTACATGAGGTTATATAGTGCTCAAATGAGCATCAAATATATATGACATACATGAATCTTATGAACTAAATTCATACATGAATCATAATAAAGATTAGTGCATGCATATAAATTAATGCGCATACATGAACTAGAAAATACATGAACTAAATAAATGTATAAATATGTACCAAATTAGAATACATGAATCATGTTTAGTATAAATACTAACATCCCCTCTTAAACGTGATTTATGTTTATACCAAACTTTCCCTCTTAAACATAATTCATCTTGTAGACACACCAAGTAGAGACCGTAATTTGATAAAAGCATCAAGTCGAAAGGGGCTTTGTGAAAATATCAGCAATCTGATCTTGAGACTTCATATATTTTAATTGGATCTCCTTCTTTGAAATGCAATCTCGAATAAAATGATACTTTGTATCAATATGTATGATGCAATCATGATAGACTGGATTCTTCGATAAGGCGATAGCGGACTTATTATCAAGAAAAATCTTAGTAGGCTCGATTTGTACCAATTTAAAAGCCTGTAATAAATTTTGAAGTCAAAGTGCATGACAAGTACAAGAAGTGGCAGCAACATACTCTGCTTCACATGTTGAGAGCGTCACAATAAATTGCTTCTTTGCGCTCCATGTGAAAGCACTATCTTCAAAAAAGAAAACAAAGCCACTTGTACTTTTTCGATCATCCAAATCACCGGACCAATCACCATCACTATATCCCACAAGCTTAAAATGTTTAGAAGATGAATAATGCATTCCATAATCTAATGTACCTTTGAGATATCGTAAAATATGCTTGGCAGCTTTGAAATGTGACATGGTAGGAGCTTCCATGAAACGACTAACTAGCCCAACAACATAAAGAATGTCCGGTCTTGTACATGTCAAGTAGCGCAAACTTTCAACTAGGCTTCTGAACATGGTTGAGTCCACATCTGATCCTGATTCATGCTTTGATAACTTCAACCCAAATTCAAGAAGAGTATTAACAGGTTTGCAATCACTCATGTTGAATTTGCAAAGCACATTTGCCGCATATCCATATTAGGAAATAAAAATTTTATCATCCATTTGGTGTACCTCAATGTCAAGGTAGTATGTCATGACACCTAAATCAGTCATCTCGAACTCACGTGTCATTGCCCGTTTGAAATCTTCAAACATGTTGACATTGTTACTTGTAAATATCAAGTCATCCATGTACAGCAAACAAACAAAACATCATTGTTAAGTTGTTTGAAATAAAGTGCATGTTCATAAGGATATCTAATGTAGCCATTCCTTTGAAAATAAGTATCAATTCTTGTATTCCACACCCTCGGTGCTTGCTTCAAGCCATATAAAGCTTTCTTCAACTTCAGGACTTGATGTTCATGTCCTTTTAGAACGTACCCTAAAGGCTGTTGCACATAAATCTCTTCTTCAAGAAACTCATTCAAAAAAGCAGATTTGACATCCATTTGAAAGATCTTTCATTTCTTATGAGCAACTAAAGAAATAAGAAGTCTGATAGTTTCCATTCAAACAATAGGAGCAAAGACTTCATCATAGTCGATGTCGTGTTGTTGAGTATACCCCTTTGCCACTAGTCGAGCTTTGTATCGATCAACTTGACTGCTAGCATTTTTCTTCACCTTGTACACCCATTTGACACCAATCACTTTGTGACTTGCGAGAAGGTTTGCAAGTTCCCATGTGTCATTTTTCTTAATGGCTTCAATTTCTTTATAGATGTCACGCAAAGACCTCATGCGCTGTGGTCCTTCACTAGAGCTTGCTTTTAGTGATGTCTCTCCAGGTGTAGAAGTAGGAGTTGGTGGTGGAGTGGCAACTCTTTGAACAACTTCTTCTTCTACATCTTCATAAAATGGAAGAAAATCAAAATCTTCACTTTGCTGGCCTAGTCCCATGATGCTTCTTCATCGAAATCAACATCATGGCTAATTAGGACCTTCTTGGTGTGTGGGTTATAGAGCTTGTACGCTTTCGAGTTAAAATCATAGCCAATAAAAATGTACTTTTCACTCTTTTCATTAAGCTTGGAGCGATGCTGCTTAGGTATATGGGCATAAGCAATACTGCCAAATACCCTCAAATGAGACAAGTTAGGCTTATGTGCACTCCATGTTTGTTGTAGTGTCTGGTTCCACACATTTTGTGTTGGACAGCGATTTGATAAATAAACTGCACAATCAATAACTTCTGCCCAAAATTCTTTTGGTATGTTCTTGTCCATGTTAAGAATAGATCTGTTCTTCTGTTCAGCAACACCATTTTGTTGAGGAGAGTATGGAGCTGTCATGGGGCGTCAAATTACATGAGATTCACAGAATTCATTGAATGCATTTGATGTAAATTTACCTCCTCTGTCAGATTGCAAGGACTTGATATGGTACCCGCTATCTTTCTCCACAAATACTTTGAATTTCTTGAAAACTTCAAAAGCTTGTGACTTCTCTGTGACAAAACAAACCCAAGTCTTGCAACTATAAACATCAATAAATAATATAAAATAATTATTCTTACCAAAAGAACTTGGCTTGATCGGGCCACATAGATCAGTATGAACAAGTTCTAGTGGTTCTCGGACTCTTGTTGTACTTTCTTAGGAAAACTCTTTCTGGATTGTTTCCCAAATAGACACCCTTCACACAACTGATCAGGATGATCAAACAATGGTAAACTTTTAACCATGTGTTTTTTGGCTAACAACTTAAGCCCACCAAAGTATAAATGCCCAAGTCTTAAGTGTCATATCCAAGATAAATCTCTATAGCAAGTTTTCAAGCACTTAGCCACGTTATTTTGAACATTCAATAAGAACATTCTATTTTTGGACATAGGAACCTTAGCAATTAAATTGTCATATTGATCTCTTAAAGAAAAACTATAATCTTTGATAGCAACATTATAACCTTTTTCTACAAGTTGTCCCAAACTCAAGATGTTACTAGTCATACTCGACATATAATAAACATTAGAAATGAATTGATGTTTTCCAGATTTTGAGCGAATCAAAATGTTACTTTTTCCTTGAACAGGAATTTTGGATGAATCACCAAAGGTAACATTACTGGTCACCATGTCATTAAATTCTACGAACATCGATCTGTTGCCACACATATGGTTACTTGCATCAGTGTTCAGGTACCATGTACTGTTCTGTTCATCTGCATCTCCTTTAAGTGTCAAAAGTAAAGTCAATTCCACAGCTTCGCTACCATTCGAAGCTTCTCCTCAACAATTTTGCTATGACATTCCCAAGAATAATGACCATATTTTTGATAATTATAAAATTGAACTTGAGAGTTGCCATACCGTCTCTGTTTGTAATTGTTTTGCCTTCCATGTGCCCTTGAAGAGCTATGAACATGGTTATGTCTTCTTTGTTGAAGAACTTTCCTCCAGCTCTTCCTCTTCCTTGACCGCAACCTCAACCGCGACCATTTTTAAATCCACGTCATTTTCCTTTTTGGTTCTGTTTACTATTACTTTAATTTTCTTTTAATGAAAGCTTTGTTTGCAAGACATGCTCCATTGGCTCCTTCTTCTTCTTTAACATTTTTTCTTCATGGGCTTGTAAGGAACCCATAAGTTCATCAACCATCATAGCTTCCAAGTCTTTGGATTCTTCAATGGCTACAACAATGCGAGTAAACTTCTCCGTCAAAGATCTAAGGATCTTTTCAATCACCATGATGTCACTCATGGTTTTTCCATACCTCTTCATCTCATTCACAATAACTAATACTCTTGCACTATAATCTGAAATGATTCAGATTCTTTCATGTGCAATGCTTCAAAGTCGCCTCTTAGACTTTGAAGACGAACTCTCTTCACTTTATCCATACCTTTAAAGGTACAATCAAGAATCTCCCATGCTTGCTTAGAAGTGGTTGCTGCAAATATCTTCTCAAATGTTCCATCATCAACTACTTGAGGGATGAGAGTAAGAGCCTTTTGGTCTTTCTTTCTGGCGGTTTGCATAACATCCTTCTCATTTTGAGTTAGAACAACATCGTCTTCGTGCTCATCGTAGCCCGTGTGTACTATTTCCTATACACCTTGAGAACCAAGCAAAGCCTTCATTCTGATACAAGAAATTACCAAAATGTTCTTTAGTAAATTTAGGAACTTGGAATGGAACCAAGTTATTCGTCATCTTCTTTTCTTGACAAGGACCTTCTCAAATCTCTGATACCACTTTGTTGGGAGAACTCAAAGTATTTGAAGAGGAAGGAGAGCAAAAATGAGGAAAACTTAGAACGTTTTGTTCCTTCAACTTGATTTCAAATGCTATACTTACATGGGTTTATATAGTGTTCAAATGAGCATCAAACATTTATGACATTCATGAATCCTATGAACTAAATCCATATATGAATCATAATAAAGATTAGTGCATGTATATAAATTAATGCACATACATGAACTAAATAAATGCATAAATATGTACCAAATTGAAATACATGAATCATGTTTAGTATAAATACTAACAATAGGTAGATTTTTAGATAGTTGTGCTCAGTGCTTCATCATTTTTAGGGCATTAGCTATGCTTGTATATTAGCGCTGAGGTGGTGCTCAATTGAACGTCATCTCAGCAGCAGAGCATTGAGCGTTTGATGCAAACCTAGCGCTCAATGCTCTGATTTTTTAAATTTTTTTTAAAGCTGATGTGGCTCTTATTCTCATACGCTCAGTGTAGATCGAGCGTTTGCACATAAGGGATGCCCTTAGGGCATCAGGGATATTAAGCACCTAGCTGGCGCTCAATATCCCTGCTTGACGTCAGACGCCCATTGCTAGGCGTCTGACGCTCACTATACTCATCAAGCGCTCGGTGCATACCAAGCGCTTGGTGAGTAAATTGTTTTATTTTTTAAAATTTTTTAACTATTTTAAACAATTAAAATTAATAAATAATTTTACCATTAATATCTCAATTAAAAAATTAAAATATATTTACTTTTAATTTATAAAATATAAATAAAAAATTATTTTAAGTTAAATAGTGGATATATTTTTTAAATATATATATACATATTTTGAAAATTTTAATAAATTTTAATTTTAAATATAAATAAATCATTAATTTTAAAAATAAATAATATATATAATTTTTAAATTAAATAAATAATTTTTAAAAAAAATTTCCACCTTAATTAAACCCCCTTCACTCCCTCTTCCGCAACTGATTTTTTTTTTTTAAGGGAAGGCCCACTCAAGGCAGTATCCTGGTGTTAGCAAACCCCGCAAGTGTACGAGATCGCAGTAGTAATATCCGGTAAATCCGGGTATCGTCCTCAGGGAACAATGGTAGCTATTGATTTTTAATACCAAAGTTACTAATGATCTCAGTTTTATCAAGACTAAAT
>JAJIYU010014076.1:0-13437 GCA_030144865.1 Tinospora cordifolia
GAGCCCACAGAATTGTTCGTAACTCTGATCATAAATCAATGTTTTCAGTTATTTTGAAATACTGAGATTATTATGTTTCTGTTGTATTTATACTCTATACCTTGAGATATGATCTGATGAAACTAACAGATGTGATAAATGATGAAAATAAAAAATAATATCCCCAGTTCTCAGATAGAAAGCAAGATTGACTGCACTTAAAAGAAATGACGTCTCAAGCTACAAGACGACCACGTCGCCTATGACGTATGTGAGAAAGATCGGGAGCTGGGATATTACACAATCTTATTCAAACATGAAAGATTTTCCAAAAAAGGTGGGAAGGGATTTTAGACAAGAAAGTTCAGTGGTATAATTCCATTTATAATGGTTTCCATTCTGAGAGAATATTCTGCCTCAATCATATATTCAAAATGATATGTATTTCTTCAATGTAGATGAAAGACTTTCTTAAATGTGAAACTTTCTCAGAAAATTACAATCTTTATTGAATTAGAAACATAAAGATTTTCTTTCTTTTCTAAAATAATATATCAAAGGTCATTAGATTATTTCCTAACACATAGGCAAATATGTGGGGAATAATATATCAAAGATTATTAACTTGTTTTCAAAACAATTAAGTTGTTTTCAAAACAATTAAGTTGCTTCCAAAACACATTGACATGTAATCTGTATGCACATTTAACAAGCATGGTCAGTACCAAAAATGACAACTCAAAGTGTCACATCATGTGTGATGCGGCATTTCCCAACATTTTCAAAAGGAAGATTATATATGAATCATTTCAGCAAAAAGGGTTAATATAAGCACCATTCATTACAAAATGACCCCAACAAGCTCCAACTTCCCAAGCTAGCATAGTATATAGAAGTTTATCCACCAACAAGCATTTTTCCCTAGATATATAACTAAAATGAACCTTGCTAAAGGAGTTAAGAATCTCAAGAATGTGGAATTATGAGCGAACATGATGTTTCTTTCTTGAGATTGTTTCTCCAAGACCACATCATCCATCATCACCAGTAAGGAAGATGTCTGTTCCAAAGCAACTGTTAGACCCTCTTTAACGCCTTTGCTCTCGCATCCCTCAAGCTTGCAATATCGTTAAGAAATAAACTTGTTGTCATTCTAATCAACTCTAACTCATCCATTGCATGTACTAGAATAACCTTTCTCTCTTACTATTGAAACTCATAGTCTCCAATTGCCCAAATTCTCTGCTTGATCCTATACAGATTCCATCTTCCTCTCCCACTTCTCTCTCTTAGGCCTTACATTATACGCATCCATTATCTCATTGAAACTATGTTGAACCTTAAAAACCAAAACTGTAGGACTCACTCTTTCATCTTGGAAGAGCAGTTTGTTTCCAGCCTTCCAAAATGCCATAGGGCAAGATAGAACCACATAAACAATGAATTCACATTAGACTTCTTGCTCAAAAAATCTCAAATAAAATTCCTAACCACTTAAGCAGACCTACTTGTAAAATGAGAAGACAAAAAAGCCAAAGGTGAGATAAACCAAAAGGTTATGACAAATTCACATTCAATGAATAAATGAGACAAGGATTCTTTGTTATCATTGTTATATATATATATATTATAGTTTTAAATAATTTAAAAGATTATTTGCTATTATCTAATATAAATGTATTTTGGTAAAATATTCTATAAGTTGGTTATTAGTAGTCTGATGAAAACAACTCGTAACTTGTCACAAATTAAAAGGTATAGGTCCCAACCTTTCACTTATTATAAAAATCAAAGGGTGCATCCATTTAAGAAATTCCATCAATCTTGCACTAAAAAGTGAAGATGACATGTAAGTGTTTAAATCTCTATTTATATTGTGTTATGGTGATCTTGGATGAATATTTTCTATTAATTGGTATCAAAGCAGCCATAAATGCATTATTTCATTCTAATTTCAGTTTTGCGATTAGTTTTTTGTGATTAATTTTGGTGCTCCTTTATTAATTGTATGTTGTGATTAAAAAATATTTTTTTCTCTCCCCTAAAATAGTTGCATGCATGTAATAGATTCCAATCTTTATAGAATTCTAATTATTGTAAATAGATAATGCCAATGTTTTATTGTTGGAGAGTATTCATAAATTATTTCATTGTTATCAATTTTTGTTGATAGGATAACTATTAGTTTTGTAATATTTGAATTTGGTTTTACCATGTACGACGTTAGATACAATTGTTCTAACAAGTTCAGTTTATAAATATACATTACAAATTAGTAGATTTTATTACAATTGTGGGTATCATATTAGCAATGATGAAATATATATATATATATTCATGCACAAAAGCAACTTCCTTGAGATACGCCGAAGCATTTTGTTGGAAGCACCAGTTGGCAAGGTGTCCAGGCAAATGCAAAGCCAACCTTACATGCAAAGGCACCAATTAAAAGCACCCTAAAAGAAAAAGATTCATATATTGGTTGTGCACATTAACATTTTAAAAGTTAAATTTATATGTTTCTGCTCCTAGTCACTTATTTCTTATTATTATACATTCATGCATTTGCCTTGAATTGAATATTGGTTATTGATATATGCATGATATATGTATATTGGTTTAAGATTCATGTAAAAAAATTGAATCATCGTAATCTAAGGCACCAATATTTTTAAAATTATATTAATTAATGTTTATTAAAGTGACTTAGTTGATAAAATTTTAATAATAATTGAGTTGTGAGAGTTTATTAAAAAGGGATTGTGTTGGTGTTTAGAGAGTTAAACAATGATAAAAATCAAAGGCTTGTTAAGTATGTCCAACTAAACAGATTGGAGTAATTGATATATTTGTCATAATTATTATCTTTCTTCCAAAGGAGTAAATTTATAATTATGTCTCGTATGATTAATTAACTCTAATTACTGAATAATATTTTTGTTAGTAGGAGACTAAAACAAATATAATTTTGACCCAAAGGACAAATTATTTAACGTAATGTTGATCCCTTTTAGAGTTAATTGTTTGAGGCATGTTATTAAATTGACTCTCCCATCAATTTAAGATTTTGAATTAATTTAGTTGACTTTTCCATCAATTTATTGTACGTGTTGCTTATTACTTGTTATTATTTGTAAAGTTGATTCATCACTGTGTGTAAAGACCATAACTGGGTCTAATTTCTTGGTTCAATAAGATGAAGTGTTATTTAACTTAGAGCGAGGATACTTGACTTAGCCTTTAGGATGATTGAACTACCTCAACCTACTATTACTAATAGTCCAAAGGTTAAAGGAGAATGAGAACTGTGGGAGAAAACCAATGGTTTAAGTTTAATGTACATAAAGAATAATATTCTCAAGTACATTATAGGAGCCATTTTTTATATTCTATTGGCTAAAGACTACCTTAAAGCCTTAGCCTTAGAGGAACACTTGACTACTTCCAACAAACCATTGGCTAGCACTCTCATCACACAATTAGTAACCATAACCTATAATGGACTTAGTGGGGTTAGAGACCACATCATAAAAATGACTAACATTGCAAGTCAGTTAAAGAATTTGAAAATGGAAGCTAATGACTCAATTCTGATCCACTTTATCATAAACTCTCTTTTTGCGCAATTTGATGTTTTTAAAACTACTTATAAAGCACAAAAAGAAAAGTGGAAGTTAACATAAATAATTAGTATGTTGCTCAATAGGAAGAGCAACTCAAGTAGAAGAAATACATTATGTAGGTCAAAAATTTGTCAAGAACAAGAGACTTAAAACCTTTAGGAATGACACAAAGACCAATACTGCATCTAAATCTTGTTGAGCACATAAACCAAATGTGAAAAAGCGATTATAATGTTCCATTTGTAAGAAACAAGGCCACCTCAAAAAGATTATTTAGGTTATCAAGCCTGGTTAGGAAAGAAAGATAAAACTCATTGTCTAATATGTTCAGAGTCTAATTTAGCCACTATTCTACCAAATACCTGATGGATTGATTTAGGAGCCAGTATTCATATTTTTAATTCTATGCATCTAGTATGTTCAGAGTCTAATTTAGCTACTATTCCACCAAATACCTGATGGATTGATTTAAGAACCACTATTCATATTTTTAATTCTATGCAAGCGTTAATAAGGAGCCAGAAGGTCGATCCAACCAAAGGATGCTCAGAATGGGTATTTATAGGGTTGAAGCTCCCATTTGAGCTGATAGAATTGTTTGCCTGGTCTTAGGTAATGATTTTACTCTTCTTTTAGTTGATGTATTATTTGCTCCTTCTATGTCTAAAAATCTTATTTCTATCACCAAACTTGATAAACTAAACTATGAATTTTGATTTTGTATGATACTCTTTCATTATTTAATAGTTTTAATATATTGATATGGTTCCTTACGTGATAACCTTTGTATGTCACATCTTGATCCTTTGTTCTCTCAATCACTTTTATCTTTACATGTTAATACCAAACACAATTATCTTGATTTACATTCTTCAATGTTGTGGCATAAATGTCTAGGCCATATTTCTAGATCAAGACTAGAAAGGTTAGTCAGAGAGGGAGTATTCAGCAGATTAGATTTTTTTCAGACTTTGGTTTCTACATTAGTTGTGCAAAAAGAAAAATGACTATGTCTAGAAATAAGGGTACTACCATGAGTACTGTGCTTTTGTGTAACACCCCGAAATTTTACGAACGCGTTACGTCACAAGTCAAAATAAAATGAAATATTATTTTTGTAAAAAAATGAGAATTCAAAATAAAACAACAAAAAAATAAAAATAAAACAAGTAATAGTCTTTACAATATGAGAAAAAATATATTATATGAATTTCGGAATTAATAAGGTTTTAGAAAAAATAAATAAGAGATTTGTAAAAAAAAAGAAATAAATGAAATATTGGTTGATCTAAATTATTAGTGGATTAAAATTCTAGATGTTTGAGAAAGAAAATAAATATTAGTTGATTGAAGGAAAAATAAATCAAATAGGAGTTGATTGAAATATGGGTGAAAAAAAGAAAACAAATGTTGATTTGAAAAATAAGGATTTAATATAGATTGGTCTAAACATTGTTGAAAAATTAAAAATCAAATTTTGATTTGAAAAATATATTAAATATTGCATGGTTGGAAAAAATAATAAATAAATAAATAAATAAAAATATATGGTAATCCGCAAGTGTGATGGAGTAAGTGGTACGAAAATGAATCAAAATTTAACTTCGTGTATACATATTTTTTTGCGAAAAAAATAAGTAAATAAATAAATAAATAAATAGAAGCTTGGTTTCAAGCTCTAAAAAAATATAATATGTAAAATAAAATTTGAAAACTTGTTTTTAGCACCCAAGTTAATTGAATAAAAAGAGAGAAAGAAAATTAAAATTTTGGCTTGCTCCGTTTCGGCCAAAAGAAGAAAGAAAATCCGGAATTTTCGTGAAGAGCCACGAAAACAGAGCAAGAAAAAGAATCTGGATTTTGTTTTGTTAATTTGGGGTTTCGTTGGGCTACTGTGTGAGGATCGACCGAAAGGAAAACAATTTTTAGGCCTTGATTGTTGGTCTTGGCTAAAGAAGAAGATGAACAAGATTGATTTGGGGATTTCGATTTGGGCTGAAATGGGGAAGAAGACGACGAACTGAAGCTTGCTGGTGCGATTTAGTGTGTTCTAGGGCATCGTTGAAATGAAGAAGAATGATGAAATCCACGAACCTGTTGCAATCTATGTTGAAGAAGATGGAATTTTGCAGTTGGTCCGTGATTTTGAGGGTTTTGAGTGGCTGGTGCATGGTTTGATTCGGGGTTTCAATGTGATGAATCAAAACAGATGATGGATGAAGAACGAAGGAAGAGAGGAGCTGCTGTCTGTGATGAAGCAAACGACTAATTTTGGTTTTCCTTTTCTGGTTCGTGGTTGCAAAATAGAGGAACTGATGCCCAATTTCTGGTTTGAGGTTTGATTTTACAAGTTTCTGGTTTAAATTTGTGGTTTGAAATCTTGATGTGTGGTGCAATTTGATGATTGTTGGTTAGGAAATTGAAGAACGAAGAGGGGATTTGAAATGAAGAGCATGATTGAAGTGTGTTTGATGGTTGCTGAAAGTGTTTGAATTTCTGAATGTGTTTAATGATTGTTGGACGGTGATTTTAACTTTGAAGTGAGATGTTGGACCGGGAAGAAAAGGACCAAATTTCTTATTGATTGTTGCAGCTGAACTTATTGGCCATGAAGAGTGAAAATAAGGAAGAAGAACAACAATTCCGTGTTGTTGGGGCGAAACAAACTGCAGTGGTGGATGCGATCCAAAAACCTTAATGCACGAGGTTACTAAACATTGATGCCCTAGTTCGCCTAATAACGAACGAGCAAAAAAGTTCGGAAAGGTACGAAAGTTATTTTGTTTGTTTATTTAATTATTTAATTTTGTGATCTTAAACTAAAATTAGTTTAGAATAAACTATTTAAATAATTTAACTTATTTTAAATGTTTAGAAAATTCGAAAGGAAGTTTAATATTTTTAGAAACCTAAATTAAAAGATTCTGCTGATAAAATTTTAAATTAATTAGAGATAATTTTTATATAGTAGATATAGAACAAAATTAGAGTTTTAAAATTTAATTATTTTAGTTAGTTAAAAACATGAAAAATAAACTTCAGAAAGCTTTGGATATATTATAGGAAATGAATGAAATTTTAAACATTGAAACTAAACTTATAATAATTAGAAGTCTTATTTTGTTCGTAACTAATTTATTTAAGATATGAATAAATTATTTAAATTGTGGAGACTAAGAGATTGAAGATAATTTATTTAAATTAATAAATGAATGAGAATTTTAGAATAATTTTCATTAGTCAAAAATAATAAAATAAAAAGCCATAAAAATTACTACATATCTTTTTAGTTAGGAAATTATTTTATTTAAATTGGGAAAAGAAAATAAGAACATAAAAAATAATTATTATATTGATTTTCTATCACAAATTGATATTCTAAGAATGAACTTTAGCGACGAACGGAAACGAAGGGAATCCAAACATCCAAGTGGGCAAAATTTCTTTACTCATCCATATTATACGGATTTTAAATTCAAAGCATTTTGATTTGATAGTTTTAGAATATTTATAAATATATTAATGAACTTGTTTGACTTGATTGGTGTGTTTTGATGATAACATGATGAATTGTTATTTATTTTCTTGCATGCAATTGTAGGAATTGCACTAGAACACTCTCTCATTCACTCATTTCATCTATTATAATATTGACATAAATTATTAATTTGATTCGATATTATTTGTGTGTTAGTTTAGTATGATTGACATTGTTTGCAAACTAAAACAAGACTAAAAGATTATTAAGAATCCATGTACCCGTGCGATTGACGAGCCTAAATCAGATCGAGGTGGCATCTCCTATATGTCAACACTTGAGATTCACGAGCTACAAGGCTGATCATTCCCAACCTTGAGCTGCCTGCGACAGCTAGAAGTCTTTGGGAGACGGTACGAGCTGCAGTAAATACTCTCTCTTATACTGTGATATCATGATTCGAGACATGACTGATTTTAGATGGTACTCGAGACCTTCTATGATTAGGCGAGATCACGGAAAATACCGAAAGTCATTTGAATACTCTTCCAGTCTCAGACTTCGACAAAAAAATCAAATGAATGTTTGAAATGCCTAATGTTTGGAAGTGTTTATAATGTTTTGAGTTTTGATCTGTATAATGCGTGTGATGTGTAGGAATGATCTACTGGGCTTTCAAGCTCACCCAATCTTTATTTTACAGGTATTCGCAGAAGTGGAGTATAGGCGATCAACAATAATTTGTCTAAATAAGGTAGAGGTTCATACATTTTGGACTTTAGTTTTCTTTTTGTTGAAATCTGAACAGACTGAGTATATATTTAAATTGTTTTGCTTTACAGTTTATTTGTAAATAAATGTTTTGATTATATGACTTGAACTATTTTAACATGTAAAATTAGTTTAGGCGATTTTTTAGAAAAATTTATTCCGTTGCGTAATTTTAAATTTTTTGATTTAATCTTTACTTTAGGTTACTCTGATAATCCAATGAATTATATAGAAAACGATTTGACTATTCTCCAAATGAAATTATGTTTTGAAATTATCTTGACAAGAAGATATTAAATAACATTCCGATTCTCATCGGACAACAACCCATAATACGTAATAGGAGGTTCGATTGAGCATCAAGGTGTTACATTTTAGCTTTAATTCATAGTGACGTTTGTGGTCCATTTCCGACCACTGCCATTAGTGTTGAAAGGTTTTTCATAACATTGATTGATGATTATTATCGCTATGGTTATGTATATTTGATTGGTGAAAAAGCAAAAGAAGTTGAGCATCAACTTGATGAGAAAATTAAAGTTGTACCATCTGATTGTGGTGGTGAATACTATGAAAAGTATGATCAAGCAAGTTGTGATTTAGGGCCATTTGCTAAATATCTACAAGAGTATGGTATAATGCCCAATATACAATGTCAGGTACACTTGCGCAAAATGGGGTTGTTGTGAGAAGAAATCACACTCTTATGGATATTGCTAGATTTATGATTAGTCATTTTAATTTACTTGAATTCTTGTAGGGTAAAGCCTTAAGAACTTTGTGTATTTTCTTAATATAGTGTCTTCACATGAAAGAAAACTTGATCCCAAAACAATTACTTGTTCATTTGTTGGATATCCCAAAAGGTCTAAAGGTTATAGATTTTATTGTTCATCTAATGGTATCAGTTTGATTGAGACTTTGAATGCTTGGTTGATTGAGGATGATTTCCATACTATAGGTAAGAAGCCCAAACACAGGGTATTTAAGAAGGACCATTTATTGGGTCCAATTCTTCAAAATGCATTTTTTTCTTCTAGTTATTACCATGCAACAGAGTGATGAAAGCCATCAAGAGTCTGATGTGCACATACCTCATATGAAAACTGAGATAAATAATATCCTAATAAAACCAATAGTTAACATTTCATTGATGAGATCACAAAAAGAAAGGAGACATGCTATATCAGATGACAATGTAGTTGATCTACAAGAATGTGATTTTGACATAGGTGTTGCAAGTGACCAATATCATTTTTTGAAGCCAAAAATAGTAGTCATGCTCTTCAATGGTTAGATGCAATGAAAGTTGAGTTGAAATCTATGTATAAAAGTAACGTTTGGAATCTAGTAGACTTAACTGAAGGAGTAATACCCATTGGTTGCAAGTGGGTTTTTTAAAAACTAAAAGAGATTCCAAAGTTAAAGTTGAAAGATATGAAGTCAAATTAGTTGCTAAAAGCTTTACTCAATAGAAGGGCGTTGACTATAAAGAAACATGTTCTTTGTAACACTCCCTTTTTGGTTTGTGTCTTAACCTTTTATCTCATCTTAAACTTACAAAATTATTAAAAGAACCATTTAAAAATTATTTCCTTATACATATATGTATATGTGTGAGTGAAAAACCATTTTGAGTTGATATATTAGAAAAATAGTTGATTTATTTAAAAACTTATTCCCCGTCTTTGACAACTTGTTCAAGTTTGTGGGACAACCTTCAGTCAGGGTGGCGAGACTAAGTCTGCTTAAAAAACCATGCATTCATAGAGTAAGATAACCTACATCTCGTTCAATGTTTAACTTTACTTGGGACAAAGCTTGCTCATTGTCAACTTAAACTTGTAATCTCTGCTTCAAAACTATTAAAATAATTTTTCAATATTCTAGAGTGTTAATATAATCTGAGTCATTTTTTATCCTATTAGTTTATTAGATTTAAAACTAGTTTTTACATTATCATTAGTATCATAAGCATTAATAACAAAAATATAATATAGTAATGGTGTGCCCAAAAGTACCCCATATCAGGGTTCATTCCTTGATCAAATGGCCTTTAATCATTACATTCATGCTCTGGTACATACTAGTGTTTAAGTAACATCATAAGGCACAAAAATCAAGAAAATAAGGATAGTAAGTTTTGACCCAAGTCCATCTGTTAGTATACTAGTTTCTTGTATTTGAAAAGTGGAAGGGGATGAGTTCTACTAGTCTCGTGGATCATTCTAATTCACGGACTTTATCTAACAATATAGCAAGCATATCATACAATCAATCACTTCAATACATTAGGTGAAACAAACAGTTGATTATTTTTAGTCAGTTGAGGTAGGGTGGCCAACCCTAGGGCGATTCTCATACCTTTAGCCAAGTGAATCCCACAGGAACATCACTAGCGTCCAGGCTATGTGTCTGTATGTCCAGTAGTCCGTAGACTCAAAAAATATGTGAGGCACAATCAAATTTCTTAAGTGTGATTACACATTTGTCTCTTAATCGAGACGTTAACACGAGAACCACCATTGATTGTCCTTAGGCCAATCAACCCCTCCAAGTGTTTGTTATCTTGTTAACAGTGATCTTGTATATGGTCACTAACATATTCATGCATATTAAATGATATTACTCTAAAAGATAAATCCTTTATAATGTTATGCATATGAGTATAATATGTAATATTCATTTAATCATATCTTTACCATGCTTGTATTTTATAACGGCATATTCTCATATAGTAAATTTACGTGCATATCATTCCATGCACGAACAATATCATGTATATGCTCTAAATCTGTCATGGTCATGTTCATGTGATCATAGCAAGTAGCATACATTCAAATCATGTTCTTATTATTCACATAATCAGTGCAAATATAAGCATTTAATTATCCGATCAATAAAGGGTGTATTCTACTATCACCTAGGCCATTTTATATATAATATGCAAGCAAATACGGTTAAAAAATGTGAGTTGAAAATCATCTCCACCTTGATTTACACGTTCTTTATGTTGCTTGATGCTCATAGTGGTGTCGATCCTTCAAGATTCCTATAAAAGCACTCAAGTCTTCGTTGGCATTCAATTTAGTTCCTAAACTTGGCTTTGAGTTCAAAATGACCTCTAAAGTGATCTCAGGTTCAAAACAACCCATGAACTTTAACATGGATTGTTTAAGGTCCAATTTACAAATTACTTCTACGGTATATTAAACTTTAAGAGGCCATAACTTGAGTTTTGGGACTCTGTTTTAGCAATTCTTGGGTCTATCTTGTAGTGCTCGAGATACATAATATCATGGAAATAATTGTTTTCCTCAGAGAGGCCCATGTTTGAACAGGAAATACACATGAACCCGTTGGTTTGTGAATATGTCCTATTTTTGCGTAACAATTTTTTGGAAGGTTAGTTCAAGGGCTCCAAGTATTTGATTGTGGTCATTCTTGAATCTATTTCATAGTACACTTGATAAGGTTCAACATGATAGTAGTGGTTTCCTTAGATCATGCCTACTCTAATCCAAAAATGACATGAAAGTTACTATTTTGTAACTAATGTTGGGCGATAATTTCTACCTTGGTTCAAAGGCTACGGTTGTCAGAATTTTGTGATTTCAAAGGCGTTAAAAAGCTTATTCTGGCCACTCTTTGATGGTGAAGGGTTTGAACCTTTTTGAGCATTCTATGATCTTCAAAAACTTTTTGAAGTGGTGTGGTCTATTTAGGCCATAATGTAACTAAAACTTTGCATGAAAGAAAAGGAATAAAAATAGGATTTTAGAGAGACTAAGGAGAGAACTTATACTTCAACTTTAGCTACTCTTCCCTCCCAACTTTTGTGCTCCAAACTACCAATTTTAAAGAGACTAAGGTGAGGCTCTCTATTTATAATAGAGCTTTGATTATTAAAGCTAGTGTTTAGGGCATGGTGGAGGCTAGGTTAGAAGAATGGAGAGGTAAGAGGGGGTCATGCATGCTTGCTTGCAAGCAATTATAAGTATTAATGGCAGTGGTTGAAGAATACTATTTATGTACTTTAAAGCCATCTTTGGGTCAATTTTTGTGAGCAACATGGTAAGGTAGGTGAACTTTACTATTTATGACACTATTAAAATAATTAATTATTTGATTATTTGATTTTGATTTTTATATTATTTATCATTTATTATTATTATTATTAGTTTATTTTTATTATTATATTTTTTACCTTTATTTTTTAAAATTCTTTTTAAAGTCTCTTTGGTGTCCTAAGCATTTCGACATGAAGCTCGTTGTCTAATTTGATCATTTTTCCTTTGAAATGATTTTTTGAAGTTTATCATCTCCGTGTCAAATTGGTTGAGTGGTCCAGTTCTTGATAATGATCATTCTTTGTTGACCAAGGTTATTTGACACTTAATTATAGTCATCTTGGGTTATTATTAACTTAGAAATTTCAGGGTATTACATTCTCCTATGTCCAAGAAAGATTCATTTACGATTACAGTGGAAGGTAGCTCATTTTAACCTAGATTTGCTTTAAATGGATGTAGCTACTCCATTTCTAAATCATTCTTTATTTTAATATGTTTATATAGTTCAACCATAAGTTTTTAAGATTAAAAGGCAAATAACATTTAGTTTGCAAACTTAAGAAGTCCCTTTATGGTATTAAAGCAAGCTTCTAGACAATGGAACTTAAAATTTAATGAGGTGATAAGATCTACAACTTGCTAGTAGTGATCTAGGGATGTTAAATGAGACTAAATGGTTTTTATCTCAAAGTTTTGAGATGAAGGGTCTTGGTTAGGCTTCTTTTGTTCTTGATATAGAGATTCAACAAAATAAATCTTGTGGATTTCTTGGATTGTCATAGAGAATATACATTGATAGAGTTCTTAAAAGGTTCAAATGCCAAATTGTAAAGGTGGAAATGCACCCATTGTTAAGGGTGATAAATTTGGGAAATTTCAATGTTTGAGAAATAATCTTGAGTGTGATCAAATGAAAGATGTTTCACATGTTTCAATTGTAGAAAGTCTCCTGTAGTAACCCAGAAATTCGATAAATAAATTATTTGAATGAAATAATCCTTGGAAATCTATGAAAATGTAGTAGAAATGATGTATAATTCGATGTATGAAAGACTTAGCAAAACAAAATGAAAAATAGGAAATAACACAAAATCATAGCTAACTATCGTCGTAGTGAAAACATTACTGCAGTAATGTAGTGGAAAACCAAAAAAAGGAAAGAAGGCGAAATTTGGAAACAGGGCATAACTACCGTAGTAGTGCAAGCAGGGTGCGCGAAAACACATTAGAAAGCTTCCAAAATGATTGAGGGAACTCTAAATGAATTAGCAACTTCTAAAATACAAACTTACTATTATATGGTACGTGGGAAACGAGAAATACATGGTTTTAGAAAAGTTTCCACCATATGAACAACCCAAACATTTCAAACCATGTCACATTGAACTCTATATAAACCAAGGCTTAGGTACTCATTCTCCTCATCCCAACAAGAATGAATAAGTTCTCTTCTTGCTCTTTTAGCCTCCCTCTTTGCATCCGTTTTTCATCTCTATCTGTTCTAAAAAACCAA
>JAJIYU010014077.1:0-13515 GCA_030144865.1 Tinospora cordifolia
TGTGTTATTGAGTTGAGTTTGAAAAATGGTTGTTTAATTAAGATCCACTGAGCTTTGTGCTCACCCCTTCCTTTTATTTTTCAGGAATTTGAAATCATGAAGATCATGGAAATTTTGGATAGCTTTTTAGCAAGTTTCTATTTTCTTAAAGTTTCTTTTTAATGTAAGGGCATGTTGCCAATTTTGAAATAAGACTTCCGCTGAAAATTGATTTTTATTTTGAGTTATGAATCTCTTTTGACAAACAATGTAATGGTTTATCCTTGAATTAGAAAGTTATGTACTTTCTTTTATTAATAAAGAAGTTAAATTTTTCTTTACCTTTAAATGCCTTGATTTTATAAATGTAAAATTGCACTATTGAAATTATTCTAAGGCATGTGGTATTGAAAAATAGAAAGTCAAGTGTGTATTGCTTGTATAGTAACACCGGCCCGACCCGCCAATTGGTTAAGTCCACCGTCAAAAGGAACGGTGGTTATGTCCAACTCTCAAATCAAAGAACGTGGGGGTTGGGGTGTTACAAACGTAGAATACGTTCATTTTTAATAGTGCTTGGCTAGGTAAGAACATGATTGGCGCAATTGAAAGCACAAAGTACCAGTTTTCTTGGGAAACTAGGGCATCAATTTTCGTTGGGCATTTAAATGAGTTAGAAAGTCTCCTTAAATATTATGATTCATTGTAAATGAAGCATCAACCAATAGAAACGCTTCTCAACAAAACAAATCTATTCTAAATAAGCTATCGATTATTTTTCTAAAGAAGAACGTTGAATATAAGGCAGTTAAATTGTTTTGTTGTTTGTAAGAGTATAATGAATGTAAAATTAACAACTTTGAGTTTCATATGCACATAGATGGTTAAGGATGTAGTAAGAAGTGAATTCATAAAGAAATTAGCATGCAATTGACAAATTAGGCACTTATAACTAACAACTCCCCTCTATAATTGAGGAACCAAGCAATAAAATTTTTCTTAAACTAATTTTTTAGTTAGCAATCGGTTCTTTCTCAGCAATTGAAAAGCAAAAAGAACCTGTTTAAACTATTCTATGAATTGCAAGGGTGCAGAGAGAAAAACAGAAGGATCTTCAAATTCCACGAGGACTGAGCTTCTTTAGATGCCATAGAAAGTAAACTTTACTGTTAACATGATGCTTCCTTCAAGCAATTGGCGCAAAAAACACCTTTGCTATTTGAACGAGTTACAAAATCGCTTTGAAAGCGCTATCAAAGTAAAATAAGGAAGCAAGACTTAAAAGTTTTATCAAGTGCAAGAAATTTGTAATATTCCACATCGGTCCGACTCCAGGGGGATTCCTGGGTTAAATGTGCATTCAATGGTGTCTCATTATGTCAAGCGCTTTTGGGAGACTCAGGTTCGAGTCTTGCCAAGAACAAAACCCTGCACCTAGTCAGTGGTAGCTAAGGTGGGGACAATATCGTCACGGTGGGCCTGAGTTATTACAAATTTTATTAAAGCCACTCAGTGTGTTCTGGAGGTGTGAATCTCGAGGACGAGATTGTTTCCAAGGGGGGTAGATTGTAATATCCCACATCGGTCTGACTCCAGGGGGATTCCTGGGCTAAATGTGCATTTAATGGTGTCTCATTGTGTCGAGCGCTTTTGGGAGACTCATGTTCGAGTCTTGCCAAGAACAAAACCCTGCATCCAGTTAGTGGTAGCTAAGGTGGGGCCAATATCGTCACAGTGGGCTCAAGTTATTATAAAATTAGTTCTAATTGAGTCATTATCCTTACTCTACAATCAAAAACATGAAAGATAAGTGGTTTGTTCATTCACAATGATATAAAGAGAAGAATGTAGACTATGTTCATTTATATTAGTACCTGGTTAGGTAAGAACGCGATTAGCTTGGTTGAAAGCATAAAGTAACACTTTTCTCAGGTAACTAAGGTCTTAAACTACATTGGGCATTTAAATGAGTTTGAAAGTCTCTTGAAATATTATAATTCATTGTAAATAAAGCTTTAACCAATGAAAATACATGTCAAAGAAAGAAATCTATTCTAAATAGGTTGCTAATTGTTTTTCTACAGAAAAACGTTGAATATGAGTTCTTTAAATTGTTTGGTTGTTTGTAAGAGTGTAATGAAGCAAAAATTAACCATTTCGAGTTTCATTTGTACAACATATAGATGGTTAAGAATTCAAGAAGATGCAAATTTATTAAGAAATTAGCATGCAATTAAGGAATGACATTTAAAACTAACTACTTCCCTCTAATTGAGAAACTGAGCAACAAAAGCTTTCATAAACTAAGAAAGTTAGTTTTTAATGAGCAATTGGTTCTTTCTCAACAAGTGAAAACCAAAAATTATATTTTTAAATATTCTATGAATTGCAAGAATGCAGAGAGAACAATAGAAGGTCATTTGAATTCTACGAGCACTAAACTTCTTAAGATGTGTCAGATAAAGTAAAGTTTATTGTTAACGTGATGCTTCCTTTGAGCATTTGGTGCTACAATGCACCTTTGCTATCTAAATGAGCTTCAAAATCGCTAAGGAAATGCTATTGAAATGAAATAAGGAAAGCAAGCTGCAAAAACTCTATCGAGTGAAATAAATTAGTTGTAATTGACCAATTAGCTTAATTACTACAGTCAAAAACAAGAAATATAAGTAGTTTCTTCATTTGTAACAATATAAAGAGAGGAACGTAGACTACGTTCGTTTTTACTATTACCTTGATAGGTAAGAACACGATTAGCTCAATTAAAGGCATAAAGTAACACTTTTCTCGAGAAACTAAGTTCTTGAAGTGCGTTGGATATTAAAATGAGTTAGAAAGCTTCTTGAAATATTATTATTCATTGTAAACGAAAGCATTGACCAATAGAAATGCATGTCAAAGAAAAAAAATCTATTCTAAATAGGTTGCTGATTGTTTTTTATAGAAAAACGTTGAATATGAGTTCTTTTAATTGTTTGGTTATTTGTCAGAGTGTAGTGAAGCAAAAATTAACCATTTTGACTTTTATGTGTATATAGATGGTTAAAAATGCAAGAAAATGCAAATTCATGAAGAAATTAGCTCGCAATCGAGGAATTAGGCACTTAAAATTGACTAATCCGCACTAATTATGGAATTAAGCAACCAAAGCTTTTTTAAACTAAGAAAATAAAATTTAAGTGAGCAATTGGTTCGTTCTCTACAAGTAAAAATAAAAAATAATCTTTTTAAACTATTCTATTAATTGTAAGAGTACAGAGAGAACAACATAAGGTTGTTTGAATTCTACGAGCATCGAGCTTCTTTAGATGCGATAGAAGTATAGTTTTGTTAACTTGATGCTTCCTTCAAGCAATTTGAGATATAAAGCAATTTTGGTATTTAAACGATAAATATAAGTTGCTTGTTCTTTTAGAACAATGTCAAGAGAGGAACATACACAATAGTACCTGGCTAAGTAAGAACGTGATTAGACCAATTAAAAGTGCAAAGTAATGTTATTCTCGGAAAACTAGCATTTTGAACTATGTTGGGTTTTTAAATGAGTAACAAAGTTTCTTTAAATATTATTCATCCTAAATGAAGCATTGGCCAATAGAAGCACAGGTCAACAAAACAAATCTATTCTAATAAATAGGTTATAGATTGTTTTTCTACGGAATAACATTGAATATGAGTTCTTTAAACTGCTTGGTTGTCTGTAAGAGTAAAATGAAGCTAAAATTAAGTACTTTGAGTTTTATGTGCGAATAGATGATTAAGAATGCAATAAAATGTGAATTCATGAAGAAATTAGTGTGCAATTGAGAAATTAGGCACTTACAACTAACTACTCCCCATCCGTTCTTTCTCAGCAAGTGAAAAGTGAAATGAACCTTTTTAAACTATCTTATCAATTGCAAGGGTGTAGAAGAACAACAAAAGGTCCTTCAAATTTTATCAGCACCAAGCATCTTTAGATACCATACAAAAGTAAAGTTTCTTGTTAACGTGATGTTTCCTTCGAGCAATTGGGGGCACAAAGTGCCTTTGCTATCTGAATGAGATGCAAAATTGCTCTAAAAATGCTATCAAAGTAAAATAAAGAAGCAAGCTTTAAAAGCTCTATCAAATGAAATAAATTAGTTGTAATTGAGTCATTGGCCCCATCTCTACATTAAAAAACAAGAAACATAAGTCGTTTGTTCATTTACAACAATATAAAGAGAAGAATGTAGACTACGTTCGTTTATATTTGTACCCAACTAGGTAAGAAAGCGACAATCCCAATTAAAAGCGCAAAGTAAGAGTTTTCTTGGGAAACTAAGGGCTTGAATTGCTTTGTGTGTTTAAATGAGTTAGAAAGTCTCTTGAAATATTAATTCATCGTAAATGAAGCATTGACCAATGGAAATGCATTTTTCTACGGAAAAACATCGAATATGAGTTCTTTAAATTAACCATTTTGACTTTTATGTGTATATTGATGGTTAAGAATGCAAGAAAATGCGAATGCATGAAGAAATTAGCAAGCAATCGAAAAATTAGGCACTTAAAATTGACTACTCCTCAATTGTTGAGGAACTAAGCAACCAAAGCTTTCTTAAACTAAGAAAATAAATTTTTGGAGAGCAATTGGTTCGTTATCTACAATTGAAAACCAAAAATTATCTTTTTAAACTATTCTATCAATTGCATGAGTACAGAGAGAACAATAGAAGGTTGTTTGAATTCTACGAGTATCCAACTTCTTTAGATAGAATAAAAGTAAAGTTTATTATTAACATGGTGCTTCCTTCGAGCAATTAGGGGTATAAAGCAACTTTGGTATCTAAACGAGGTATGAAATTGCTCAAGAAATGCTATCGAAATGAAATAAGGAAGCAAGTTGTAAAAGCTCTATCAAGTGAAAGAAATTAGTTGTAATTGAGCCATTAGCCTGGTCTCCACAGTCAAAAACAATAAATGTAAGTTGTTTGTTCTTTTAGGGCAATGTAAATAGAGTAACGTAGACTACGTTAATTTTTATTAGTACCAGGCTAAGTAAGAACACAATTAGCCCAATTGAAAGTGCAGAGTAACGTTTTTTTGAGAAACTAGGGTCTCGAACTGCGTTGGGTTTTTAAATGAGTTACAAAGTCTCTTAAATATTATTTATCCTAAACGAAGCATTGGCCAATAGAAACGTATGTCAACGAAACAAATCTATTCTAATAAATAAGCTATAGATTGATTTTCTACGGAAGAACATTGAATATGAGTTCTTTAAACTATTTGATTGTTTGTAAGAGTGTAATGAAGCTAAAATTAACTGCTTTGAGTTTCATGTACACATAGATGGTTAAGAATGCAATAAAATGCGAATTCATGAAGAAATTAGCATGCAATTAAGAAATTAGGTACTTACAACTAACTACTCCCCACTATAATTGAGGAACCAAGGAATAAAAGCTTTTTTAAACTAGAAAAATAGGCTTCTAGTGAGTAATCTGTTTTTCCCCACAAGTCAAGAAAAATAAACCTTTTTAAACTATCCTATCAATTGCAAGGGTGTAGAGAGAACAACAAAAAGGTCCTTTGAATTTTACGAGCACCAAGCTTCTTTAGATAACATAGAAAGTAAATTTTATTGTTAATGTGATGTTTCCTTCAAGCAATTGGGGCCACAAAACACCTTTGCTATCTGAACTAGATACAAAATCGCTCCGAAAATGCTATCGAAGTGAAATAACGAAGCAAGCTTTAAAAGCTGATTTAGATTATGAAGTTAACAAAGATGACAAGAATAAATTAATTAATGGTGATGATGAAGATTTGCATATTCCAAGAGGACTAATTACAACGGCCCGTGCCAAAAGACATAATGAAACACTACTTGGGCTGGCTCAAGCTGTTTGGGCCAAACAAGGTGTTTATGGTTTTTCCAACTTTAATATGGGCTTGGATAAATCAAAAGGAGCTATGAGTGTTATCAAAGTGCAGAATAGTCAAAATTATAAGAAATAAAAAGACCTCTAGTGGAAATTCATGTGTGGACAAAATAATTCAAGTCATAATCTCATTAACTTGAGATGATAAAGTTGGTTGATTGGTTATTATTAGAGGTTACACGAAATTAGTTAATTTCCTATGTGTTATTGGTCTTTTATGTCAAACATTTTAGTTTTCAAGGTGTAATAACTATGCAATTTGTGTTTGGAGTTAATACATTGTCTATAGGAGTTACTAGTGGAGTTGTGATATGTTTTAAGTATCAGTTAGTGTAGAGTCTTCAATTCCCCTGGAGTTGTGATATGATAAAGTTGCTTATCTTTGAGGAAGCCATCAAATCAATAAAGTGAGTGTTTAATCTGAACATTTTAGATTTGAGAAAGGCTTTCTCTTATGTTCTTCATTGAACTTTTCTAGACTTATCAAGGATTGATCAACCTTGTGGCATTTAACACTTTGGGTTCTCGTTTCTTTGTTATTCAAGGGTTCAAGTGGATCATTAAATCTGATTTTAGCTTTCTTGGGGTGAGCATGCTACCTTGAATGGGGGTGCTTAGGATCTAATTCTTGGCGGGTCCGCATCAGTTGGTATCAGAGCTTCGGCTCTAAGATCAGGTTATATCTTGTTGTTTCGTAAATTTCATTTCATATTTCTATTGCTTCATTTTTGTTCATCAGTTTTCTTTCATTTGTTATCCTCTTTCATCTTTTTGTTCCTTGTTTCGTTCTTGTTCAATTCTCTTTTATTTTCATTGCTCTTGAATATTAAAAAAAAGAGGTGTTTCTGAAAAAAAAGAAAAAAAGAAAAAAAGGGTTGTGATTCTAGAAAAAAAAGGTTGTGATTCCGAAAAAAAAAGGTTGCGATTTTGGAAAAAAAAGTTGTGATTCTACAAAAAAAAGTTATGAATTCTGCAAAAAAAGAAAAAAAAGTAGAGTATTTGCTAATTGCTTTTATGCAAGAGAAGTTATACTGTGAAAGTGCTTGTGTTTATATCAAAAGCTATGATCTTGACTGGTTCTCAGTTATGCGATCTTGTGTCTAAATGTTGTTCTTTCTTTTGAACCATTTCCTGGAAATCATTTCATTCATTTCTCTTTTCATATCCTTACTGTTAACATAAAATGCTACAAGATTGAGTTAATTATTGGTTGGGTTTGATTAGTTCCTTAAAGAGCTATAGGAGAAAGCTACGAGAGGAAAGTGTGTGAGCAATTTCCAAAGAGAAAGTGAACATTTGTATGAGAGGTTTCTTCTTACTAACATTTTCTTGCAGGTCATTTAATGATGATGTCAAAAACAAATGAATCATCATCTAACAAGGAAGAACCACAAGATTTTGCGTTTATGATATCTACCATGCAACAACAATTCAAACGCTTAAACGTAGTGTTGGGAGATTTTAGAGATAGAATAGATAAGCAAGCTGCAGAGCTTCAAACTTTACAGGGATGGCCTCAAAGAGATCATAATCCAAGAAGGCGTGCAAGGCGTTATCCTATATACACGTGGATGGAGATGTTGAAGATGAAGCTATTAGTAGGTAAAAATAGGCATAGAGGAATTAGGCGTGGTAGGGGTTTCCAACAAAATCGCCCTAGAAGTAGGGATGAGATAGATAAGAATGTTGGGAACATTAAGATGAAGATTCTGCCTTTCCAAGGTAAAATCAACCCAAAAGTTTATTTGGAATGGGAGAAAAAAATAGAGTTGATTTTTTATTGTCAAATTACTCAAAAGCGAAAAAGGTCAAATTGGCAGTAATTGAGTTTTTAGATAATGCAATCATCTGGTGTGTGGGATTGTTTACTACTACCGCCGAATGGGAAAGGTATGAAGAATGGAGATGTGAGGATATAGGTTATGAGTAGCTACGGGTTGTGCATGAATTGGAAGTTGCGAGCTATGAAGTGCTTGGCTGGAAACTAATTGGCGTGTTGCCGTTGGGGAAATGAAAAGAAGAGGAGGATGAAACAAAGAAAATTTCAAATTGAAGATTTTATGTTCGACTTCGATGTTCATGGTAATGGACCGTGAGTTACAAGTAGAAAAAAAAAAGGAAATGGTGCGCATAGGAAGCTTGGTGTATGGGAGTTGGTTGATTTAGATATGGTGTTGTTGGTTTTAGGTTGTGCGTTATTGAGGATGTTGTGTGTGAATTACTGTGTGGAGATGTGCTATGTTGATTGGAGTTATGGGGGTGGGAATTTTAAGTACCTACTGTCCATGAAGAATGAATAGAAGAAATGGAACACTGGATACATTATGTTGGGTGCACGAAGATGGACACGATAGATTCGAAATTTTTGCACGTGATGGTTGAGTGTATGCGTAGAAGAAACAGTAACAACTACTGTTGCTGTGGTTGCTCACGTGACGAAGACGACGAACAAGGTCTGGTTGCAAGTACGAAATGGAAAGGTATATTTATGGGAGATTTAAATTTTTGATAATTCGAATTGAATTATATTTCCTTGATTTGAGGCGCAGGATGAAAATGATAAATTAAAAACCTTAGTACTTGAAAATAGGATGATGAAGACTTACTCAATATTTTGATATAAATATTATTTGATGCTTGTAGATTCTTTAATGAAATAGGATATTGGATGGTGCAGTTTTAGGAAAAAAAAATTAATTAATCTTTTAAATTAGAATTGAAAAGGGAAATAACTTTCCAACACATTAATAATGTTATTTAACATTAAAAGTTTAAAATGCAATAGTCCAATTAGTTGAAAACATGAAAAAATATAAAATAAAAAAATAAACTCTTAGGAAATTTAAAATCTTTTATAATAAAATAATAAAAATTTAAACACTGAAACTAAACTTAGAGTATCTGAAAGTCTTATTTTGTTCGTAATTAATTTGAACAAATTATTTAAGTTATGGAAACTAAAAGATCAAAGAAAAGTTTTTTTTAGTAAACTTTAATATCTGAAGACGAATATTTTATCTTAAAAAGGAGTGACTTAGGAATTTTTAAATGATTAATTAGTAATTTGGAACTTAGTTCAAATTTAGATATAAAAGTTCATTTTAAGTGGAATGAAAATTTATAAGACATAAAAGAATTATTTCTGAAACTCAAATTCAAGTTTTAATGTTTTAAATTATTTGTTCAGCACTAAATAAATTATTTAGAAATGAATAAGTATTAGAAGCTTGGAAATTAATTACAAAAGTTTTTAATTTTAATTTTAATTTATTGAAGTTCAAAGGACTTAGAAATTATTTAATTAAAATATATAAAATTCTAGAATTTTGGAATAACTTTAAATTAGTTGAAAATTAATATTTGGACTTTACAATTATCCTAAAAATCATTTAAGCTTAAGAATAATTTTATCAAGTGATAAATTTCAGATTCTTGCATTTTAGAATGTCGGGTATCTCGACGGAAAGCAAAGGAGCCCTGAAGATCTTTGAAATCAGGTGGGTGTGACTTCCTTGCTCATATATATTATATGGATTTAAAATTCAAAGCTTTTGTTTGAATAGCTCTAGGATTACTAGAATTTTGTTATGAAATTGGTTGAACTTGGTTGGCGTGCTTGGATGATGAGTGATGATTTATTTAAATTGCGCCTAGTGTATCTTTGGAATGCACTAATAGGAAAACATGCATTTAGACTTCATTATTTACTCATGTGAATAGCCTGCATTATTTGATTTAATTTCCATGATATGTGTGATGGTTGGCATGATTGAAATTGTTTGTAAAACTAAAATAAGATGATGGTTTATTAAGAATCCACGTATCGGTGCGATCGTCAAGCCTGAAGTAGATCGAAGTGGCATCTCCTATATGTCATCGCTTGAGATTGTCGAGCTACAAGGCGGATCGTAGGTATTTCCAACCAGAGCTGACTGTGACAGCTCGAAGTCTTTGGGAAACAGTACGATGCCATGGTAAGTACACTCTCTTAGGCTGTAATGTGAGTGTCGATTGATTTTAGACAGTTATTGGAACCCTCTGAGATTTGATTGGATCACAGGGAATATCGAGAGGCATCTCAACCCTCTTTCAGTCTTAGACTGTAACTAAAAAAAATGAATGTTTGAAACGCCTAATGTTTGAAAGTGTTTGTAATGTTTTGGATTGGGTCTGTATAATGCATGTGCTGTGTAGGAACGATCCACTGGGCTTTCGAGCTTACTCCCACTTTATTTTTTAAGGACACATGGACGTAAAATACTATAACTTACGTCCGAAGATTCACAGTTTAATTGGATGCCTCATTGGGGAGGTCGTCCGGAATAGAAGACTTGGAGGTCATGTTTTATTTATTTTTACTGGATCGTTTTAATGTATTTACGTTGGTTTTAGTTTTAGTTTTTTTTATCTTTAAATGACTTTTCTTGTTTAACAATTTTGATTTTAATAATAATTTGTAAAGTATTTCCGCTGCATTATCTATGATTTCTATTGAGAAATTCGGTGAGTATTTTGAGCAATTCTCTTGATGTTTTTGTGTTGGTAAGTATTTGCCCAGATATTGACTTCAGAACCAATTGTTATGAGTTTAATTCTGAAAAAAAAGATTTTGACAAAAAAAAATTTTCAAGTAGCATCTCGATTTTTAATGGACGACGATCCACACGTAAGATAAGATGTGAACGGAGGTCCCACCAAAAATTGGGGTGTTACAATAGAATGGTTTAAAAAGGTTATTTCTAGTTTTCACTTGTGGAGAAAAAGAACCAATTGTTCACCGACAACTTATTTTCTTAGTTTAAGAAAACTTTTTTGTTGCTTAGTTCCTCAATTAGAGGGGAGTAGTTAGTTTCAAATGCCTAATTCTTCGATTGCGCACTAATTTCCTAATGAATTCGCTTTTTCTTCCATACTTAACCATCTACATGTACACATGAAACTCAAAATGGTTAATTTTCACTTCATTACACTTATTCAATGTTTATCCACAAAAAAATAATCGAAAACCTATTTAGAATAGATCTTTCTTTGACATGCATTTCCACTGGTCAACGTTTCATTTATGATGAATTATAATATTTTAAGAGGCCTTCTAACTCATTTAAATTTGGAACACAGTTCAAGACCTTAGCTTCCCGAGAAAAGTGTTATTTTATGCTTCCAATTGAGCTAATCGCATTGTTACTGCCAAGGTAATAGTACAAACGAACGTAGTCTACTTTCTTCTCCTTATATTGCTACAAATTGACAAACGACTTATGTTTCTTTTTTTTATTGTATAAATTGAACCAATGGCTCAATTTCAACTAATTTATTTAACTTGATAGAACTTTCATAGCTTGCTTCCTTATTTCATTTCGATGGCATTTCTTGAGCAACTTTCAAGCTCGTTCGGATAGCAAAGGTTCTTTGTGGGCCCAATTGTGCGAAGGAAGCATCAAGTTAAAAATAAACTGCACTTTCTATTGCATCTCAAGAAACTCGGTGCTCGTAGAATTCAAACGACTTTCTATTGTTATCTCTGCACTCTTGCAATTGATATAATAGTTTGAAATGGTTATTTTTGGTTTCTACTTGTATAGATTGAAGTAATTGCTCACTGAAAACCTATTTTTTTAGTTTAAGAAAGCTTTTATTGCTTGGTTCCTCAATTAGAGGGGAGTAGTTAGTTTTAAGTGCAAAATTCCTCAACCGCACACTAAATTCTTCATGAATACGCATTTTATTACATTTTTAACCATCAATGTGCGAATGAAACTCAAAATAATTAATTTTAGCTTCATTATACTCTTACAAACAATCAAATAGTTTGAAGAACTCATATTCAATGTTCTTCCGTGGGAAAAACAATCGATAGCCTATTTAAAATAGATTTCTTTCTTTCACATGCGTGAAATTGGCTAGTACATCATTTACTATGAATTATATTATTTAAAGTGACTTTCTAACTTATTCAAATGTCCATCGCAGTTCGGGACCCTAGTTTCCCGAGAAAACCATTACTTTGTGCTTTCCATTGGGCCAATGTAATACCCCAGAATTTTGTCAAATAATTTAAAATAAATAAAATAAGTTAAGTGAATTAATTTCAAAGATTTAATGAAATTCTGGATGCAAATTTTGGATTGACACATGAAAAATAAAATATAAAATAGACAAATAAGACCTTAATTTGATAATTAAATTAAAATTAAGGTTTAGTAGAATTAATGATAAAATTTAAGGATTTGCTTAAGGAATAAATAAAAATAAGGTATACACACATATTAGCTAAGTGAATGAATAAGGTATGTGTTAGCATAATAAATGTTAATATTATGGGAATATGTACATAGAAAAAAAAATCATCAATATAATAAAATGTATTTATTAAAAATCAAACATTATGTAAATAATAGTGTATAATTACATAATTTATCTGAAATGAAATAAAAAAATAAATTATGTAATTATGGAAAAGGAAAATACAAATTATTCAATTATTAACATTAAAAATACAAAAGAAATGGGAAAATGTCTAATAAATACAATATTAAATAAATTAGAAAGGAGAAAATAATAGTAAATCCTTAAAATAGCATGATTTGAGCAAGAATCAATGTTTACACAAATTAGAAAGTGAAATTGGGTTGATAATTAGCAATTTTCGGATAAAAGAAACCTTAGAAACTAATTTTTGTATTTAGAAACACGATCCAACGGCCAGAAATCCGTCATCTGTAATATCTAGAATCGCACGGTCACCATTGAATCTTAAATGGCACCCGGATGCACTGAATCACGCAAATCCAACGGTCTAGAAACGATCAAGCAGATTTAACGGTTGGGTGAATATCATCTGATCAAGATCGTTGCATTTCTCGAGAACCATCCAACGGTGCAGCTTCGAAAAACAGTCGATCCAACGCATAACTCGAGGATCATCAGACGATCGAGATTGAGGCGCTCGGGAGAGATCGCAAACGTGTGCAGCGATCGAGGATGATCAACGGCCTACGATGAATTCGTTGATCTTGATCGCAAAGCAATGCTGCGATCGAGGAAGATCAACGGCCAACGACGAATTCGTTGATCTTGATCGCGATGTAGTGCTGTGATCGAGGCTGATCAATGGCCCAAAAAGACGCATTCCATCAATCGCGAACCAAGTATTGTGATCGAGGCTGATCGAACGTACCAAATTTCATCCGCCTTATCTCATCTTGAATCTAGTGATGCGATCAAGGTTAATCCAATGGCTGACGTTCCACTCGCTCGATCTTGATCGCAAACGCATCTCGAGGACGATCCTACGGTCCCGATTAAAGGGTCCGATTTAAATTACTGAAAATCCGAATTAAATTAATAAAAATACATCAAAAATCCGAAAAAAAATTGTTTCTAAACTCCAAAAAATTCCAGAAAAAATACCTACTATTCTCCTATGCTTGGGGGGCATGAAAATTTGAATTATTGGCAAGTTTCTTGCAATGAGACCACCATAGCTTGCCATTCTATACACTTGTAAAGCCTGTATTGTAACACCCCAACCCCCGTATCTTTAAGCATTGGACCATCCACCGTTTTTCTTCCTTGACGGTGGACTAAACCAGACGGCGGGTCGGGCCGGTGTTACTTTACGAGCGAC
>JAJIYU010014078.1:0-13484 GCA_030144865.1 Tinospora cordifolia
GTGGATTGAATCATTATTTAATCTTTTCTTAGTGATAAAACACACAATATCGGATTAAACCATCGATGCAACATGCACATAACATGAACCATCAAATATTTATTCATGGCACAGTTCAAGCATATCATACATCATTATTTTTGATTTCTAAACATGCATAACATGTATATTCATGGCACATCAAATAAATAAAGCAGACATATTTAAAACATATATTCAATCATTCAACTTCAAAACATCATCACACATGCAAGACTTATTCAAATCAAAATAAAGAAGTAAAAGTTAGAAATCACTTCCACCTTAAATATGTATCTTTTGTACGCCTCTGAAATCCGACAGAGTTCTGTTACTTCAAAGCTTTCAAACACTCAAGAACTCTCAAGACACTCAAGAACACTCAAGAATAGTTCAAGATTACTCAAAAACTGAGGGGATTGCCAAGAAGAAGGCTAGAGAGAGTTAAGAGGGACTAGTATGCCCTTGATTTAGGATGAACACAATGTGAGCATTAGGGGTCCTTTATAGAGTTTAAAATAGTGTAAAATGGTAAGTTTTTGGTGTTCTTCTTGTAGAAAACTTGCCAATTATTCAAAATTTTGTGCCCAAGCATAGGAAAATAGCAAGTGTATTGAAATAATTTTTTTAGAATTTAGAAACATTTTTTTGGATTTTTTTCGGATTTAATCGGATTTTTTTTGAATTTTTCGGTTTTATTTTCGAAGCCTCGAATCTGGACCATTGATAATCCTTGATCGCAACACTCAAATCACAGTTATGATTTTCGGATTCACTGTGGATCGTCGGATTTTCTCGATCGTAACACAGATCAGGCGCCTTAGATCTTTTTCGTCAGATGGGCCTCGATTGCAGCAGGACCATTTGCGATCAACAAAATCAGCGTGGTCTGTTGATCAACCTCGAGCGCAGTACTAAATCGCGATTGAGATTAACGAATTCGTTGTGGATCATTGATCAACCTCGAGCGCAACACTGGATCGCGATTAAAAAAATAACTTTGATCTTCACCGTTGGATGGACCTCGAGTGTACCATCAGATCTTGAACACCGTTCCAGGCCGCATGATTAACCTCGAGTGTAGTGTCATTCGCGATCAACGAAGCGAATCCGAACCGTTAGATCAGGCAGATCGAATCTGGGTCGTTGGATTACGCTGATCTGGTGCTCCTGAGCGCTGTTTTGGGTTTCGATTTCATTTGTTGGATTGTGCAAATTGGTTTTGGACTGTTGGATGCAGTTTCTAATTATCAATTTGCTTTCTAATAATGCTATTATCCGAAATTTTCCACTTACACACTTTCTAATTGATGTAAACATGATTTTTGTACATGTCTTTCCATTTTATCAATTTTCTAATATTCCCTTCTTTCTATTTCTTTAATATTGTATTTATTAGAGATATTTCTATTTAATATTTTTAATGTCAATAATTAAATAATCTACATTTTCAATTTTCATATATTTTTTATTTATTTCATATTTTATTTTCAGATAATCATTTATGTAATTATAAATTGATACTTATGTGATGTTTTATTTATGTTAAATAAAAACATGCATACTACATTTTTTCATTTAATTATGTAAATTTTTCTATATACATATTCCTATAATATGTAGTATTAACATTTATTATGCTAACACACACATTATTCATACACACATTAACCTATATATATATATATATGTGTGTGTGTGTGTGTGTGTGTGTGTATACTTTATTTTTTTTGTTTATTTTTTTTAATTTCCTAAGCAACTCTTTAAATTTCATAATTAATTCTACTAAATTGAAATTTTTATTTAATTATAAAATTAAGGTCTTATTTGCCTATTTTATATTATATCTCCAATATATATTATTTTTTATTTGCCAACCCACAATTTGTATTCACAGATGTCTTCAAATCTTTGAATTTATTTCACTTAACTTATCTTATTTATCTTTAATTATTTGACAAAATTTTGAGTTATTACACACACACACCCACACCAACACCCACACACACACATATATATAATGGGAAATATATATATATATATATATATGTATGTATATATATATGATGTATTGATTGTGATGGTATTATGTGCCAGTAGTGACGTTACTTTTATGAAATGAGTTACGACAGGTAGCCTACAGTGATAGTGTGATTAAGGTTTCCTGGTTACTGCGGTAACATGTCTGAGACCCTATTCACTTTACACACATGCATCCTAGCTACCGTGGTAATGCATCGACTTCTTTTCTTTGCCCCTCACCTATATATTATGGTTATCACGGTACCCCTCTCTTCTATCGTGGTACACGGAGGGGAAAATACACTATTGCATATCTATTGCGATTCTTTTTCACAACACACACCACCATGATTAACTAATCATTGGATTATGATCTAACAACATTAGAATTGTATCAAATACTAAGAAAATAACTTTAATCTTGAAATGTTGAGGATTCAAGGCTATTGAAGTAACAAGAAGAGGGCCCAAGGGAACAAGACAATAGGTGGAAGTGATTACCTTGCTTCTTCGTATTATTTGAATTTTTAATGTGCAACATTTTGTCTATTTATCTTGCTTTGAATGCCTATGAGCATGCTAGGGTATATTTAAATAATGATCTAATGTCATGATTTCATATGTTTTACATGAATTTTGAATAACGTGATCATTTTATCTATGTTTGATGATTACATGCTCTTATAACATGAGATATGCATGATCGTATGCTAGATATCATGAGATGATTAACATGTCTGATTTACATGTACAAGTGATGTATCTTATTCGATGAAATGATATACATGAATATCACGATGAAATTGTATAACTTCGATCATATTAAATTAAGATTTGAACCACGTACCATTGCAGTGGTCCATGGAGGATCACTGTGTGTGCTCTCATGATAAGAAATGATAGGTCTGTCCCTGTTTTCCAATGATAGAACGATAAGTGTAACCTTAGTTCTTGAAGATAGAGTGATGGGTGTATCTCTTGTTCTCGGGTTGGGTGATGGGTGTGTTCTCCTATCCCATTGGAATTTGACATATATTGCACTTTCCTTCTTTTCGTTCGATACGATTATGATGAGGGAACACATGGGTTAAGCTTCTCGGTCATAATTAATAACTAATGGACAATCAAATGTTTGAAGCGATTAATGTGCAATATATGGTTGCATGTTCTGTGTTTGATTTAAATAATGCTATTGATGTACTATATATAATATACTGGGCTTTTAGGCTTACCCTATTTTTCCATTTTATGTGACATTTGAGGTTGTGCCTATTGACCAACATCTCCAAGATATCTTACTAGTTAGCTACAAACCTCATTATGGAGGTTGTTTACGATATTTTCATTTGAGTACATGGTTTAGATTGTGCAAATGGCCTTCTAGACTTTTTAAAAAATTTAATTTCCTTTATGGTTTAGATTTTGGCCACATAGGCCATGCTTTAGAGATTTCATTTAGAAACTTTGTTTAATGTTTTATTTAGTTTTAAATGTTGAAGTTAATAGTTCATTTATGTGATTATCTCTATATATTTCCATGGGTTACCTCTTGGTTTGTTCAAAGGATTGATGAATCATTCATATGTGTTCTGGTGTGCCCAGAAAGTGTTTAATATGATTTGAATGTGAGAATGATAACATCCTAGCTCTTGGCAGATGACACGTGTAATGGTAATTAATGTTGAGTACGCTTGTTTCTCCATGCATGACCCCAATGCAATTGAAACGAAAGAACCGAGAACTGAGGTATTACACATCGCCTCGGTATGTGGTTAGAATTTTTAATCATCTTTGTTAAGTTAAACCACTAGCATGCTCAACAACATCAGGATTCCATAGTATGAACATATAAAATATTTTAAAAATTATTAATCATGGATATGGCCACACAAGTCATGATCTCCAACATATAGTGACATACAACATATTTCGATATGACATCATCGTTCTTAATCATACAACATGCTATCAATAATATATTGTACATGCAATCTGTGCAACATGATGGTAACCACATCCTACCATACTTCTTAGTATGAGATTTACATAATCAAACAATCATGTATGAAATCAATCAATTATAACACCCTCGCATGTTCCTTAACAAGAAATCAAACAACATAACAATTGTGCTCTATATTTTAAAACTAAGATAATACATAAGAGCAAGGTAATCATCTCCACCTCAATTATTTGATTTTCTTGGATCCTTATATTGCGATCTTAACTCTTCATGAACCTTTAACCTTTAAAGATTAAAACCATTAGCTTTAAGGATTAAAGAAGTCTATAAAGTTTTAAAACATGGTTTAATGATTCTTTACCCCATACAACCCATAGTATATCATGGATGGTTCATTCGAAAGGTCAAAGTGTTGGTTTAATTTTGTGTACTGCGATAGAAGAAAGAAGTAGCACAGAAACTAGAAGCATACATAAGACACAAGGGACAAATTTGACGCATTACCACGGTAGCCTATGGTTTATTTCATTAACTAGAATGTAAAACATGCAAGAACATTATAGTACTGCGATAACCAAAATGCATAATCCGAGATATGACGCACTACCAGAATAATCATTAGCATTACCGTGGTAATCAGAGTGTATATCACTTTGCATAGGTTTGGAAACAAACATGCTACCACAGTAGTAACTCAAATTACTATGATAATCAGTTTGCAATCATGCAATCTGTGATGTTTTCTTCCTTCTCTTCCTCCCCCATGAATTTAACACCCTAATAACTTCAATTTACTGTCGAAAAACAAGAGTTAGGCACTAGAATGGGGTAGAAATGTCATACCTTCGTGAATTGCCCAAAATAACTCATTGATGAGTCATATTGTAATGATGGCTCCTTAGATCCTTTTGAACAATTTCAACTCTATTTTAATGGTGGAATACTAGGATGAGTTCTCAGAGATGACTAAAGAGTTGATTCTCACGAAGATAGAGAAAATAGAAGGAGCCCAAGATTATAAGAACAACATATTACCTTGTATAATGGCTCGCCTAGAATCTATGACAAGAAAGCTCAACTTTGAGTGTTCTTCTCTTTGTTTTCTCTTGTAGAACAACTTGAGAGTGAAGAGAAAAGAGAAAAGTCGACTGGAAGTGAAGGAAACGAGAGACTCATCACTTCTTTATAGTGGAGCGTCAGTTTTAGAGTTAGGATAGGTTTAAGACTACTTATGAGATAGCATTAGATTTATCTAGGATTTTATTGACATTATCTCTCATATAACTTCATTTTAGTCATACTCATCATCCCTATATACAATTTGGATGGTGAAAACCTTAGGATGCGTGTTTTAATCGAGTTACTTATTTTAAAAGAGAAAACACGATTTTCATGCAAGCCATATATTACTGCGATAATGAATATGACTCTGCAATAACCAAAGTCTTTTTGTTCAAGCTATTACATTAAGTCTCTACAATTTCTTAATTGTACTTCTTTGCAAAAAAAAGTTCCAAACTGATGTCATTTTTTAACTTTTTTTTGATTTTACAATGTGTTTTGTTTTCAATCTAAACAAATTTTTTTATTGTTGACGAAATTAATGCGATTCTCTTATACAGAATATTTGAATCACAATTATAGTAGTTTTAATACTAAATTTTTATTAAATATATAAAAGTAATATATACAATATTTTTATATTTTTTGTATTTTTCCAACGATTAATGGATGGAGGTCGCCTGGCAACAAAGTGGGCCCAGTGCTACCCTATAACCCTCTTCCCAAGGGCCCAATCTGACCTAAAGTTAGGTCGGTGGGATTGGTCGGTTCAGACCACCCCAAGCCTCAGGAAGGCCTCACTCCAAGTGTTCTCCATTTCCGATGCACATGATGTAGAAGGTTCTGCATTCCCAATCAAAAAGATTTATGACCATCACGGGGGACATCCCCCCTCTTCTATAATAAGGTCCCAATCTGCATGCATTATTTCACTTTATCCACGAGTTAATATATAAATATAGACATTAATATTTGTGTGTATGATTACAGTATATGCGTATCAAAAGATAGAAATTTAGTGTATGTAATGTAAAAAAATAAATTAATTAATCTAAATTTGAAGAAGAGAAAACACGTTTCATCTTAATCCAAATTTGAAGAAGATAAAAAAATATATATTAAAATAACATTAATGGAACATTAACTTAATATTAATTTATTTATGTTAGCTAACATTTCCTAAGCTTTTTGGCTCTCTAACTTAGCTATATTATACATATTATCCTTACAGTGTTATCATATGAGGTGGTTTGGTAGATTAATTTTTTTTTTTTAATTGTTGAAGTGATTAGTACATTTTTTAAAACCAAACTAATAGTCTAATACTACTTACCTTGTGATGAGATACATATCTTGAAACATTTTTATGATTTGTTTATGATATCACAATTAATTTAACATATAATTAGAGCAAAGTTTATCAAAAATCAATAAAAAACGACATCAACTAAGATTCAAGCCTTCTTGGACATGTGAAAAATGTATTTATGTATTCAGAATTTACCCCAATCTTTGACACACACACTAGCACCCAAAAAGAAAAAAAAAAAAAAAGAACAAAAAAAATCAATCATGGAGGAAGGTTGCTTCCTTTCTTTTCTTTTTCTTCGTTTATTCTAGTCCAACGACGCTGGGAGTGGAGAAGCACCTTTGCTTCACGCTCAAAGAAATTTCGTTGATGTGCTTTAAAGCTTCTATTTAATCCCACATTGTTAAGCAAAAAGAGAGAGAAGTTGGTGTTACTACCATATAAGGCTGCCGCGCCATTCTTCCCATTGAAATACATCAAGTGAAGATCATTCTCAAGAAAGTAAGATTGGAAAAATATGAAGCATCTATTTGGTTACTAATTGTGAGACTGATCTTGGATTATACACAAAGTTGATGCGTCACATACACAAATCTTAGCTTGCTCTTGTATTTTACAAAAGGGAAAATAGTTTTCAGCCACTACTGGGTTTTCCTAATGACCATTTTCATACCGTGAAGTTCACCATACCTAGGCTCCAGGATGTGTGAGGTTTGGATGTTTGATGGCAAAAAGTAAAAATGGAAAAAAAAATTGAAATTAAAATTAGAATCCGAGACACTGCTAGGTGTGGCTCATAAGCTTGCGGTTTAGCCGTATATCCTCTTTCTTTATGATAGTTTTATTTTAACACGATTCCATGACTTATTTTTGGATCCGTTGTAATTTGGTCTATTTGTCATCCAAAAAAGGTTTTTTTTTTTAATACTTACCTTATAAACTCAATTAGTCATTATGATTCGGCATCTAAACCATTGCATGCCTTCATACCACACAATACCATATGATCTGGCACAGAACTTTTAAGCGAGTTCTCAACACTGCTCAATTCCAGATAGAACCCAGATGTCTGAAGATGGGAAAGAAATCAAACTGCAAAAGAGAACTGGATTTTATGAGGACAACCCTCATGTGTGCAATGGAGCTATATCTAAGAGCAGTGTGACATGGTTGAGAGCAGGTGAGCAAAAAGTAAATTCGTATATTGAAGGGAATGCACTTAATCTGCGGACTTTGCAAGCATAGTTGCTGCCTCGTTGATCAAATGTTGACAAAGTTAAGTAAATTCTACTGGCGAAGGATGAAGAAGGCCTTGAATGGCATCTTTGAACTCATTATTCAACTAATATTTGCTTTAGATGTGCACAGATAATTTTGAATGGCCCGGCACCACCATATGGAGGAAGGTGATGAAGTCTGTCCTCATTTGATAGTGGTAATAAAATAATTAACTTTTAAGACTTCTTTATACTACACTAAACATCAATAAGACTAACAAAAGTAGGAAAAAAAAAAATTATTGGTTCAGAGGAAATAAGGCCAATCTTCTAATTGGAAGAGAAGTCACTTACCCTTGAAGCTTTGACTTCTAAAAAAGAACTAAAATATATATCTAAGTCCATGTGCTTGACTATCTAGAAATGTAACTTTACATGAATATTCAGCATTTTTCTTAATTGTCTTGTGGAACAAGTATGCATGTGTTACCTGGAACTAGAAGAAGGCCTTGATCTTAATTCCCTTGAGATATCTCATAAAAGTCAATTCCTTTGCAGACCATGGATTTGGAGAAGAAGAAGCCAAGTCTTCCAATGGAGAAATTGATCTTCCAAGCTCTCCACTGCATCTTCAACATCCTCAAGAAGGCCTTAATTCTCCCTTTCAAAATTCCCAAATTCGTAGCAAACAGATTCTATGTCTTTCTACCTTTGATTTGCACCAGTTTTGTCCACAACCTCATACTCAACAAGATCTTTATAGAAATGTCTTACCGTATTAGGCAACTTCCCATAGACACCAGTATAACCAATTGGGTCGTCAGTATCACTCTCAGCTTTCTGAAACATACTCTATTATATATTGTTCTCGCTCATCTTCTCGTCGTCCTAACTGCAAGTGCCACCGTTTTTTTCTTGGAGATTCGGGCAAGTGAAGGAGAAAAGAAGCTGAGAGGAATACTGATGCAAAAACACATGATTGAAGCAAGATGGAAAAAGCCCTTGATAAAGTTTGCCTGTGTTTCCTTCATGTGCTTTTTTGGTTACATACTTGTAGTGAGTTGGCTTGTGATAGGATTGCTCAAGACATCAGATTTCATCTTCTTTTCTGTTCTATATGTTGTGAGCTTCATTGCAATATTGATGAGATGGCTTGAGTTCAATGCCATGTGGAATTTGTGTGTTGTACATTCCAATCTGGAGGACAAACGAAGATTTGAAGCACTATCACTCCAAGAGTCTTTTTTTGCAGAGGGTCCTTGGTTTCTCAGGCTCAGTTCAGTTTTTCCAATCTTTTATTGGTGCTTTGAGACAAGCATCTCAAACATCCATTTTAGGGTGAATTATGGAGGACTTGTTTTTGGTGGAATTATTGCTGCATTGTTGTACATTGGACTCATATGGAAGAAGTTGATATAATGTTTTATAACAAGACTGGATCTAATTAATGCTAATCTGAGAATGTAACTATTTATAACTTTGTGGTGTTAGTAAGGAATTGAATGAATCAATTCTTGTTCATGGCTACATTTCCTTTCCTCTGCTCTTTCACATGGCGATTGAGCTCTTGTATTGTCAGTGGTGCTCAATCAAAATGAGAAAGCTTACTAAATAGCAATGTAAAATAGACTATGTTTTAGAAAGCTGAGACTGATTGTAATGGCCCATCTGGTTATGCTGGCGTCAATGGGAAGTTTGATTTGCACCAAACAGTAATTTGATGGAGATCTCATTGAGTATGTGGTTATGGATAAAGCTGGTGTAAATCAAAGAAAGAAGCACATGTAATGTGGAAGTGATGAATTTGAGAATTTTAAAGGCCTTCTTGAGGAAATGTTATTTGAGTTCATTTTCCTTTTCATTATTTCTCTCTTGCTACTCTTTTTTTTTTTGGTTCTTTTCTTTTCTTCTTCTCCTGCTATTATTTTCTCTCAACTTTTTTCTTCTTATTGAAAAAGGGTGCCCGCCCATGGATCTTTGCTAATTGAAACTTAGATTGCGTAACTGTGTAGGTTTTTTTCTTCAATTTTCTTAACAATTGTTTTGTTCTTATTTTATTGCTAAATTGTCTGGCCTAGGAAATAAAACTCTATCAAGAAAATACACAAACAGACAATTTTATTTTTTATCTTTTTAATCTCAAACTCATTTCTTTCATCTCAATTTTTTTTTTTTTTTTTTTTTTTTTGTACTACAATTTGACTTGAAAGGTAACTCGCAGGAAACATAAGGAATCTCATTGAAATGAAAGAAAAACTAGTATATTTTCTTATGATCTCCACTTGCAATTTTTTATAACCAAAGTTATTATTCCTAATGGTAATACCCTTACTAGTGATCGTGACAAGTTGATGCCAGGCATACTTCAACTAGGAACACTAATTTTATTAAGCCAACCGAGTTAGTCAACTGAGGTACAACTGTACTAGTAAATATATAATGCTGCCAGTTTTGTTTTACTTAAAATATTATACTGATGAGTCCAAAATGATAATTTAATACATTCAAAACTACTGAAGTCAAATCAACTTTGCAAGCAATAAAAAGAGGATACCAGTCTACAACCATTTCTTAAAGGACAAAGGCTTCAAACCCAGTAAGTTTTTAGACAGGAACAACCTTTTCATTTTATCAGAGGGAGTAGGTAGAAGGGGGCGTTTGTAAGAAATGGAGATCGAGAAACCAGCGCTCCTCGGCCTTTTTAGCATTTTCCGGCATGCTCTGCAAGTCCCTCTGAAAAATCCAAACTTCCTCATCTTCACGTTCCTCACCTCTCTCCCTATGCTCAGTTGTACGTTACTCTGCGAAACTATTCTCAAACAAATTTTCATTGATGTTATAACATACTTGAAACATCTCCCACCTTACATCTTCTCCTTCAGCTATTTTCCTTCTTTCGAGGTGGTATCAACCATAATTCAAGACAATTCCAGCAAGCTTCTTCAACTAACAATTCTCTATCTGGGTCCCCTTCATCTTCTAGACCTTCTAAACACAGTCGCAATTCTTGATTCAACGTCTTCAATATTTGCGGGAGAAAAGCAAATGAGTGTAAAGGAGATGCTACATCAATTTGTCACCAAGATGAGAAGGTTCAAAGAGCCATTTATCACATCAGTTCATGTGCTCATCTTAAATTTTCTGGCTTTAGTTGGGCTCATCAGCATTATAGCAATCTGTTTATTTACGTGTTTTAATCTCCCTGGCACGATTGGTTACGGTGTGATTCTCATGGTGGCCTTAGGCAGGTGGGTGGACCTTACTGCCGTGTGGAACATGGGCATTGTAATGTCAGTTCTGGAGGGAAAATATGGAATCCAAGCTTTGGTGTTCTCAGCATATTTTAGCAGAGGCAGCAGGAAATGTCGTTTCTTGCTGATGCTTGTGTTCTTTCTTTTATGGGCTTCGGTGAGATTATTGTGCTTCTATGCTGAAGAGAGATGGAGAGCAAACTGGCTAGGTAGTGCTGTTGTCCCATTTGCTTATGTTGGTGTTGTTTGCTTAGGCAAAGTTGTTATGTGGCTCGTTTGCGTTGTTTATTTCAGCGAATGTAAAGTTAGCGCGAGTATGACGAAGCCTTGACATAAAGAAAAGTACAACAGATGCAAATGCTTGACACGTACTTCGTAGAATGGTTCCTACCACCGTATCGACATTTCGTGCAGCCAGTCTGCTGTTCAGTCAAGCAGACATTTATTAACTTATCCAACAGTAACGTTTAATGATTGCTTTTTCAATTTCGGTGCTCTTTTGGTCATATGTAACCTTTCGATGTGGGACTAAAGAAAGCGTGGTGAGTTGTTACTTCCCATTACTCGTTGGTTTGTAATTCCGTAGCACAAACAAAGACGAAATCCACCCTCGCATCTTATAGGAATGAACGAATTCTTAACAAAGCTAGGCGACGAACCATAGTGGTCAACGTCTCGTATTACTAACAAGAATCGATCTTTTTTCGATCTCAATGAAATGGTTAACTAAATTTCCAGAACTGATCTTTTTATTAACATTAGCAGGGGCCGCGCGGACGCGTTCCCCCTCTACCACAAATTATGACGTAGACTCTCCTACATGAGGAGATCTTAGACTACCGCCCCTCCCAAGTGCAATGGAAGTCGCTAGCCTAGGCCACGAGCCTTATTGATCACCCGTAGACCCCGTCCAGGTAAGTATGAGTTGGGATTGGGTTCCACTTAAAATTTATAGTACTTTGTAGTCGTTCGTTCTTTACGGCTCGCGATGTGGGACTAAAAAAACAACATATTCATCATCCTGTTGCTTCTTTACTTTCACTTTCGAATCCTGAACTCTATAAATTTAATCCATTCGTCTGCGCGTAATGGTGGTTGAACCGAGAAATTCTGCTCACTACATCGACATTGCCTCCTGCTGATCTATTTTTCCAAAGGCCTATCATCTGCAGATGGAATTTTATTCTGTGGGGATTTGTGCAAATTTTCCTTTAAGGGCGGACTTACTGGGCCTTGAAGAAGGTGATATGATGCGATGCCATGATGGCTAGAAGACAATTTGAAAGTCTTAAAAGACCTTCTGTGCTACCTCAAGGCACAAATTAGGTGACAGGGACTTATCAGTTCCAGTGCTTTAATCTCTGATCTTCTTCATTCTTAAGGGGTGGTTCTCCTCTTCATCACGGTTAACAACCAGTCCAAAATAATGGAGAAACTTGGGTTCTTTGGGATATCCAAAGAAGTCATTAGAATCGGCTATCAATGTACCAAATTCATCTTTCTTGGCCTTCCTTGCCACCCTTCCTTTATTTTCACTCATGCTTCTCCGCGAAACTATACTCCACTAAACCTCCACTGATAATAAATTGGTTTTTGTGTCACCTTCTCCCACTTCATACAATCGATCCATCTTGTCTTTTTTTCTGGGAGGACTTAGATTCTGAAGTAACATGGTTTCAAGACGTAGCCACAAGATTCCTATGATAGGAATTGCTTCAAGACATAGCTACAAGATTTCAACGATTGGGTTTTCTGCAAATGGGTCTCGTTCATCTTCTAGACCTTCCAAATGCCATTATTATAGAGAAGGAGAGGTAAGTCTTAGAGAGATGCCGCATATACCCTTCAGTAACAAATCCAAGTTTAAGGGACCTTTCATTACATCCATTTATTCTCTCCTTGAATTCCTTAATTCTATTTGGGTTTTGATTTCGACAGTAACAACATCCAAACTTCCATCCGGAGCTACCTTGTTATACAGGGTGTGTTTTGTTAGTACTAGTAGTGAAAAGGATGGAATGGAATGCTATGTGGAACATGACTATCGTGATTTCAGTTGTGGAGGAAGTATGCGGGCTTGAAGCTTTGCGGTCGGCAGTGTATATCAGTAGAGGAAACGGGTTTTCCAGGCTTGTTTGATGCTTATCCTCTTTGTTTAATTTGGAGAATTGTATTTTGGTTTTTATGCTTCTTCTTTGCTGCGAGATGTGAGAAATGTCTGCAGGGCCGGTCCTAAGTTTTTGGGGCCTAGGGCGAAATGTTAACTTGGTGCCCTAAAAAAATTATTATTTTATAAATTATTAATAAATAAATAAATTAATTAATGTCTAACATTTTTTAATTGTTATATTCTTTCATTTTATACACTTCTTTGTTTTCACAATAGAGACAGCTTCAAATTTTTTTTCCACATATAGGCATTAGGCTGAAACATAAAAAAAAAATATAAATTATTATGCATTAAAATCTATATACAAATACTAAAAAAATTATAATTACCTTTAAAAAAATAAAAAAGTGTCTCTGGTTTAGAAGACTTTGTATATAAAATCTAAACATTTTAACTATGATAGTATTGACGTTCAATGCAATATTAAATCTGCAATTAAAACATGACACATATAATGTATGCATTACATGAT
>JAJIYU010014079.1:0-13479 GCA_030144865.1 Tinospora cordifolia
TATACATTTTTCTATGTACATATTCCCCTAATATGTAATATTAACATTTATTATGTTAACATACACCTTATTTACTCACATATTAGTCAATACGTGTATTTATGCTTTATTTATTTATTTTTTTGTTTATTTATTTTACTAAACCTTAATTTTTCATTTAATTATCAAATTAAGGTTTTATTTGTTTAATTTGCACTATAACTCTATTTTTTTTTTCATGTGTTATCTCACAATTTGCACTCAAAAGAATTTTGAAATTAATTTATTTGATTATTTGACAAAATTCTGGGGTATTACAGTTTAGTACCCATTTCCTTCTGTAAACTCTACCAAAATTATGAAGTAAAGCAAGTGTCTCTATCAAACACGATAGTCTTGGGCACACCATGAAGCCTAACGATTTCTTTTACATAGATTTCTCCCAGCTTACTGACTTGGTTTGTGGATCTGATTGGCAAGAAGTGAGCTACTTTGGTGAGACGATCTACTATCACCCAAACAGTGTCTTCTCCTTTTTGGTTTCTAGTTAAGCCACTGACAAAGTTCATAACAATGTTATCCCACTTCCATTCAGGGATAAAGAGTGGTTGTAACATTCTAGAGGGTTTTTGGTGTTCCACTTTTACTTGTTGACATGTTAAGCACTTAGAGACATGCTTAGCTACATCCTTCTTCATTCCTCTCTACAATAGGTTTTCCTGAGGTTCTGGTACATCTTATCCCCGCCTAGGTGCATGGTATACTTAGTCTGGTGAGCTTCATCAAGTATAATTTGCTTGCTCTATCCTTGCTGAGGTACACATATCCTTTCCCCGAGTCTTAGGATGTTTTTAGCATCCATCTTGAAGTCAGTACGTTTTCCTTACATAACTCCTTCAATTAGTTGAGAAAACCACTTGTCTTGCCTCTATTCATCCCTGATCTGATGTAATACGTCCGGTTGGCAAGATATATTATAAAGATAGGCTTCTTTCTCATTAAGGTTTACACCCAACCTAAAATCTTCGATCCACTGGTACACCTGGCCTTTCTCTTCCTCCTATTTGTTGAACTTCCTACTCAAGGCATCAACTACTACATTGACCTTTCTCATATGGTAGTGTAATTGAAAATCATAGTCTTTTAAGAACTCCATCCATCTCCGTTGCCTTAGGTTCAACTCCTTCTGGGTGTAGATGTACTTCAAGCTCTTGTGATCTGAAAACATCTCAAATTTCTCGCCATAAAGGTAGTGTCTCCAAATCTTCAAGGCAAACACATTAGCCGCTAGCTCTACGTTGTGAGTATGGTAATTTCTCTCATGGACCTTCAGTTGTCTTGAGGCAAAAGCGATAGCTTGCTTTTCTTGCATTAAGACTGCGCCCAATCCACTTAGTGAGACATCAATATACAGTGTGTAAGTAACACCAGGAGTTGGGGTGACTAGAATAGGAGCTATAATCAATCTTGTCTTCAGTTGGAACTTAACTCCTTTTCTGGTCAACTTAGTTATAGGTTCTGCCAGCTTGGAAAAGTCCTTAATGAACCTTCTACAGTAGCCTACCAAGCCCAAGAAACTTCTGATTTCTGTTATTGTCTTGGGTTGCTTCCAGTTCATAACAACTTCTACTTTCTTTGGATCTACAAAGATGCCTTTTACTAACACTACGTGGCCAAGGAACTTGACCATCCTTATCCAAAACTCGCACTTACTGAATTTAGCATATAGCTGGTTTCTTCTAAGAGTTTCTAGTACGATCCTCAAGTGTTCTGGGTGCTCAACTTCTGACTTAGAGTAAATTAGTATATCATCCACGAATACCACTACAAACTGGTCAAGGTACTATCTGAACACTCAGTTCATCAAATCCATGAAGGCTGCTGGGGCATTGGTCAAACCAAAGGGCATCATGGTGAACTCAAAGTATCCATATCTTGTTTTAAAGGTCGTCTTGTGAATGATAGACTCTCAAATCCTCAGTTGATGATATCCTGACCTGAGATCAATTTTAGAGAAATGAGTGGCTCCTCGTAATTGATCAAATAGGTCATCAATCCTTGGTAAAGGATATTTATTCTTTACTGTAGCTTGATTCAACTTTCGATAGTTGACACACAGTCACAAGGAACTATCCTTCTTTTTCATGAATAGTACTGGGGCTCCCCAGGGTGATTCACTCTGCCTAATGAAACGTTTCTCTCTGAGCTCGTCCAGTTAAGTTTTTAGCTCAATTAGTTCTACTGGGTTGGTTCCAGGGTTGGTTCCAGGGTGAAGTTCAATCTTCAACTCTAACTCTCTAGCTGGTGGTAGTCCAGGTAAGTCATTTGGGAACACATCATCGTACTCACTGACTACAGCTAGGTCATGAATATTCTTCAAGTCAGTAGGTTCTTCTTCAGAGAGTTCCTCGAACTCATCCGTCTACTTCAAATAGTTCAGCAAAGCTAGGGTTGGACTCCTTGGTAGTCTCTGCATATCTCCATTGATTTTAAAGATCTCCCAAGAAGGTAATATTATGGTTACCCGTCTCTTAGGACAATCTATCTTGGCCTGGTACTGGTCTAACTAATTCATCCCCAAAATTACATCATAGCCATAGAAAGGTAGGGTATATAGGTTGACTGTTAAAAGTTTATCCCCAAACCTAATGTCACAACTGCACATCTTCTTTGAAGTCACAATGGTCCTTATTGGTATGGACACATTCAAAGTCACAGGCATTGCTTTTGTCATAAGTTGTAACCTATTAGCTAGTTTTTTAGAGATAAAAGATTTTGAGGCACCCGAGTCAAACAATAGTCTCATAGCAACATTAAACAATAGGAATGTACCTTCTACTGCAGGGGCCTGGTCTTCCTGGGTCTCAACCGTGAACATTTTGGCCTAGTTCTGACCACGACCCTGGTTTTGTCCTTGATTGGCATTCTGCTTCTGTCTGGCTTAAGGTCGCCCATTCTAACTTCCCCCTTGAGTATTCTGTTGTTGCTACTAGGAAGCTTGAGCTGGTGCAGTTGGGCAATTTTTCGCCAAATGACCCTTCTGCTTGCATGCAAATCCTAGCCTCTTAGCTTCTTCCCTTGAATCGTCTTTGTTCTTCCCTTATTTCTAGGTCTATGGTGCCTTTCCACCACTCTTATTCTTTTTTTAGGCCTTTGGGTTCTCTATTTCATTACTAAGCCTCTTGTTCTTTTCCTCTCAAACTTTGTTCTAAGTTGAGTTTATGCCCTAGGATCCCATATGTCTTTAAGGTTAGAGTCATAATCACTTTTTGAATCTCAATCTTGTGATCCTGAGCAAACCAATTAGCTTTCATTTTTTATTCTTAGATCAGCTCTCGAGAGAAGTTATCCGATTTAGTAAACTTTCACTCGTACTCAGCTATAGTCAAGTCCTTTTGATTCAACCTGATGAAGTCTTCTTGTAGCTTCCATAGCGTCATCTCCGGAAAGAACTTTTCATGGAAGATCTCTTTGAACTCTTCTCAGCTCATCTTTTCAACGTCAATGTTTGTTTTAACAAACATTCATACTACCATGACTCTAGATTCAATTTCTAGGTTCTCGATTTGTTCAATGGCCTAAAAGTCTTTCTTCTAGGTTCTTTTCATGCGTGGCTACAAGATTTGGTATCAAAGCAAGTAAATAATAAGACATTCATATCACACAATCATACAATCAAGCTAGTAAGGTGACATTAACAAACTAATTGGACAACATATCCAAAAATTAGAACAATTGGTCAATATTAGGATTTTCATTTTCCAAATGCCCTTCAAGGGGTCCAAATTAGAAAGAATTGGCATTTAAGGTACTTCGGGGAATCAAAGTAACCGAAAATGAAATGGGATGACATGAACTAACAAAATTAACAACATATCCAAAAATCAAGACAATTGGCCAAGATTTGAATTTTTATTTCATAGTGCCTTCAGTGGGTTCAAAATAATGAAAGTAAATGAAAACCAATTTGGTCAAACCATATATTAAAATTCTTAATTTTTTCATATGATTCCAAAATTATAGGTTATAAATCATAACTCCTTGTAAATAAGCAGATATTAATTTTTATTTGATTTTTGTAAACCGATGAAGTCATGGCCACCCTAAGCATGTGCAAGTCACATGGGTGGGAACACCATAATCACGTGTACCCTCACCCTACCTAAAGCTCCATGGTATGTTTCCTTTATTTGAATCCTTGTAAAATGATCTCATGTCCCATGCAAATGATTCAGTACACCCACATTAGTAGATGTTTTATATGGTTTAGAAACCATGAGACATGATTCCATATATGCCCCCACTTGATTGTGTACAACCACACCCACTTAAGCCAAAATTGGCCCAACCATGTACATGTGTGTGTACACACATGTGAGCAACCCTATTTAGATAGTTTCTTGAAACCAAGATGAACATCTTTGACTATTATATGGTGTCCCTTAAAATCTGATAGTGTACACCCATGCTTGATGTCCAGGAAATAAGAGAATTGGAAAATATTCCCTTACGTATTTGTGTGATGACCAAGCAAGGAAACCAAAAAGGAAAGTTGCTATGAGGACATATCAGACATCCCATTTGAATTATGTAACATCCCACTTCAGTCCAACTCAATGGGGATTCTTGGGCTAATTTTTTATTCGAGGGTGTCTCATTGTGCCGAGCGCTTTTAGGAGACTCTGGTTCAAGTCTTACCAAGAACAAAACCCTACACCTGGTTAATGGTGGCTAAGATAGGGACAATATCGGTACGTAATGGGCCCAAGTTGTTATAAAGGTGGTATCAGAGCATAGGCATTAGTTGCTAGGCCTAAGAATAGAAAGTTTCCTCTGATACCAAAGATGGTATTAGAGCTTAGTCAGGAGATGCACTAGGCTAGAATTAGAATGCACTACCTTCTATTTTGAAATTGAAAACTATTTTGGAAAGTGATTTTCAAAAAGAAATGATATGTTTTGAAATATTTTGTTTGGATACAAAGATTGCAAGTTGAGCTGATAGTGGGTAAGCCTTGTCCAAGTAAAGCTAAACTTTGAATGGGATGTAGGTTATCCCGCTCTAGAAAGTGTGATTACTAAGCAAACTTCGGTCTTGCCGCCCAATCTGGAGGTTGTCGCACTAGCTTGTACGAGTAGTCTAAGTTGAAGAATACCTTTACTTTCCATAAAAGCAAATTAGAAGGTAAAAAAAATTAGGGCAACAGTGGATCAAAAGTATAAATCTTTACAACCTTAGGTAGAAAAGTGGTGTAGTGATGTGCGGCACAATGGATCAAAAACATAAATCTTTAGGATATAGGCTAGAGACTAAAACTTGTGGGAAAATAGAAAAGTGTTTGATCGGGACACGGGACTAGGAAGCTTCTATATCTTTCGGTTTCTATGTGGTATGGGATGCATATGAATTCGGGGTTATGGGAAGCTTGGACTCAAAGAATGATGGACCATGTGTGGTGAATGATTAGAAACTCTAGAAGAACGGGTTTCTCTATGATTGGTTGGTATGTGATAGATGGGTATAGTGGGCTTGGGAACCTAAGTTATCGAGCAATTTGCGAACTTGTTTGGGTGACTATTCTGGGTGGAAGCCTAAATGGAAGGGGTAGAGTGTTATGGGACACTTGAAACTGAAAGCTTAGGTGGAAGCCTAGAACTTTGCGGTGCTAAAGTAAACTGTTTGATTGTATGATTGTGTGATATGCATGTTTTACTATTTATTTGTTTCAAGACCAAATCTTATACCCATGCATTAAAAGAACCTAGAAGAAAAACCTTTAGGCCACTAACCAAATTAAGAACCTAGAAACCGAATCTAGAGTCCTGATAGAATGAGCGTTTGATGAAACAAACACTAATGTTTAAAAGATGAAATGGGATGAGTTCATGGAGGTCTTCTATAAAAGGTTATGTCCGGAGGCTACCCTTAGAAAGCTACAGGAAAACTTTGTGTGACTCAATCAGAGGGACCTCACCGCGACTAAGTATGAGAGAAAAATCACAGAGTTGGCCAAATTCTCACAAGAACTGATCAAGGAAGAACGAATGAAGGTTAATAGGTTTACTTAGGGTCTCAAGATCGAGATCCACAAAGTGGTTATAACTTTGGGCTTAAAGACATATAGGGATGTCTTTGAAAGAACTTTGATCCTAGAACAAGAACTGAACCTGGAACAAAGGTTGAGAGGAAAGAATAAGAGGTTTGTGAATGAAAGGGATCATGAGTCACAGAAAAAGAATAAGAGTGGTAAGGCCCCACAAAAACAAGGGCAGGCCAAGAATAAGTACAGAGAACAAGCCAGAGGGCAAGGGCCATTTTATGCATGGAGATAGAAGGGTCAACTTGCTAAAGATTGCCCAACTACACTCAGGTTCCTCAACCACAAAATACTTAGGGAAGAGGTTAGGATGATCGTTCTTAGGTAGACAACAACAGAATGCCAACCAAGGGCAAAATCAGAGTCATGGTCAGAAACAGGCTAGAATGTTCACTGTGGAGGCCCAAGAAGATCAATATCCTAAGTACAAACCCTAGTTGTACAATGTTAGGACCAAAAAAAAATAATTATTGGAACATAATTAGTGGAAGAGAGTTCTTAAGACTCGCTATGTGTTATCATTTATTTTGGCTTGGAATAAGGTTTTGTATCTCTGATTTTCAATTAATGAAAATGAATTCCTTAAGAACTCTTGTTGCCGCACGTTAAATATTCAAATGAGAAAGAAAGTGCTAGTTATTCGAAGTAACAATCCCAAAACCTGTCATGTGGTCAAGTACACTGAGTCAGAGGTGGGAAATGTTCAACCTCAAACAGTTATACCAAATAATTAAAGACTTTAGGATGGGGGTTACCCTAAATGAAAGACAAGTCTATCTCTATAACCAGTCTTGCCATCGAACCTATTGCATCAAATCAGGGATGAACAAAAGGCAAGATGAATGGTTCATAAGCATGATGGAGGAAAGTAAATGGGATAAGCATACTGACCATAGGTTAGATGCTAAGAATACCTTAGGACTTAGGAATAAAACACCGTATAGGTAATTGTGGATTGTCTCACTAAAATAGCTTAGTTCCTGCCAATCGGATCCACAAATCAAGTCAATAAGTTTGAGAGAGTCACCCGGACATTAGAAGATATGTTAATATCTCATGCTTTAGACCTTAAAAGAAAACTAAAAAAAACATAAACCTGATGTTCAAGACGATGCTACTTATAAAGAAGTAGTAGTTAGAATCCTCGACCACAACGCACAGAGTCTGCGAACGAAGGATAACTCATTAGTGAAGGTATTGTGGAAACATCACGAGGTAGAAGAAGCTACCTGAGAACTTGAAAGCAAGATGAAGACAAAGTATCCACACTTGTTTACTAGAAATCCTTAGTTATGTACAAATTTCAAGGATGAAATTTTTTTAAGGAGGGTAGGTTGTAATATCCTGAATTCTTTGTACTCAATTAAATAAAATTTATCATTTATTTAGTAAAATTTGGATGTAAAATAAAATCGGGCTCATTTAAGGGCTAAATTTGGTGGGTTCTAAAAGTTTTATTTAGTGACCCTTAGGGATCCAAAACAATTTGAAATGAAGCAAAGTGAATTGAATCGACCAATTGGACAAATATCCAAAAATCAGAACAAATGGTCAGGATTAGGGTTTTTATTTGCCAAACGCCCTTCAAGGGATCTAAATTTGGAAAGAATTGGCATTTAGAGTACTTTGGGAAATTGAAATGACCTGAAACAAAATAGAATGATATGAACTAACAAAATAAATGACATATCCAAAAATTAGGATAATTGGCCAAGATTTGGATTTCATTTCTCTAGTGACCTAAATGGGTCTTAAATAAGAAAAGTTTTTGAGGAAAAATCACTTTGGGCCAAACCATACCTTAAAATTTACATTAGGTTCATGTGATTCCAAAACTATAGGTTATAAATCATAATTCCTTATAAATAATGAGATATTAATTTTTATTTGATTTTTGTGAACCCATGAAATCATGGCCACCCCAAGCACGTGCAAGTTATATGGGTGGAACACCATGATCATGTGCACCCTCACCGTACCCAAAGCTCCATGGGATGTGTTCCTTATTTGAATCCATACAAAATGATTCTATGTGCCATGCAAATGATTCAGTACACCACACCTATGAGAAGTTTTCCCATGGTTAGAAACCAAGACAAGTGATCCCATATACCAAGATAAATGATTAAGTGTACCCATGCACCCTAAAAACGTCTACACCATGTGTGTATGCTCCACATGTGCCAAATTCCAAATTAAGAGAGTTTCCTAGGATTCCTAAGACTTTGATCTTGTGTCTCTCAAGTCTAATCATGTACTCACCAACCACCTTTCCTCAAGGAAACAACTCCCTAATAAAAAACGCCAAAATTATAAGTGTTTCTATGCATGTTTATGTGATGACCAAGCAAGAAACAAGCAAAGGAAAGTTGCTAAGTGCCCAAATCTGATTCTATATGGACGTCCCAACTAAATTAGAACATAATGAAGACCCATTTTATGTTCACACTTGGTTAGAAAACAAAATTGTGCGCATATCTTTGCAATAAGAATTCTAGTGGGCCCAGTTGCCAAACCATGAACACACTTGCCCAAACCATGCAAAAACGTCCTAGATATGTATGGAAAGGTTCTCTTTTGATGTTGCCCAAAAATTCCCCCTTGTGCTCATGAACATGTATAAAAACATCCCTCATGCTCACATTCATTTCATCCCAAAGCAAAGAGTTGACACTTCCCTCTTTGGTTGTTCTTGCACTCTTCTTGGCACTTCTTCTCACTTTCCTCTTCTCTCTTGTGTGAAAAGTTTTGATTTCAGTATTTTAGAGAGTTATTGAAGTAGTTTTTGTTGGTGGTTAAAAGTTCTTGAAGTTCTGAAAGTGGTAGATAAGTTAAACCTTTGTTCAATAAGAAACTTAGATTAAGATGAAGGGGATTTCTAGAACACTACCTTCTTATTTTGAATTCCTAACATGTTTATGCATGTGTAGTTTTATAGATTTCAGCATGTTTAATATCAGTTTTCAGCATGTTTAAACATCTTTCAATTTCAGTTTAGCATGTTTTTTATGTTTTAATAACTCATGAGAGTATGTCATGCTTAGAATCCATGCTTAGGATTTATTTCAAAGTTTCAAACATGCCATATGATGTTTTCATGCTTTCTTGGTTGTTTAAAATTCTAAAATTTATATTCTAAATTTCTTTTATGATTATGTGATCTTAAACATAAGAAAGTGAGGATAAGAATCACGTACTATCATGGTGACCTGTACGGGTGCTAAGGGTGTTCTTAACACATGCTTGGAGTGTGCAGTTGTAAAGTGCAACTAAGGGATATTTGGTATGTGGTATCCAATGGAAAGTAACAAATAAATGTCTTTCCACCCTAAAGAGTGGTATCTAAATTAAGAGCATCAAGGGAGTAGAACTAATTTCAATCATAATGTAAACTTGAACCGATTTGATGTATGAATCACTTATGTTTGAAAGTGTGTGAATTTGGATGTGTTAGAGATTTTGAAAAAATAACTTAGTTGTTTAATGAATGATCCACAGGACTATGTGTTCGCCCCATTCCTTTTATTTTTCAGGAAATTGAATGAACTGCGAAGATTATGGATATTATATTCTTTTTAAGTATTGAAAATTTCATTGTAAGGGCATGTTGCCCAAGTTTTGATTATTAGACTTCTGCTGAATTTTTATTTTAAAATTTTGGGTTATATACTCTTGATTATGAATTCAATAATGTACTTCTTTATTTTCTTTAATAAATAAAGAGTTCGAAATATTCTTTTTTCTACTTGTAATGCCTTATTGACCTTAAAATTGATGAAATCGGGTGAGACACTCATGAAAGGTTCAATAAGAGTTAGAATAAATGAATCGAAATGCAAGATGTATACTTCTAAATGTAACCTACGACCCAACCCGCCTTGTGGTTGAGCTTAAACCTATTTCGAGGGGGTTGGGATGTTCAAAGGTGGTATCACAGCTGCTTTGTGTGTACCGGAGGGTTGGATTGTAATATCCCACATCGGTCTAACTCCAGGGGGATTCCTGGGCTAAATTTGCATTCGGGGGTGTCTCATTGTGCCGAGTGCTTTTGGGAGACTTAAGTGCTAGTTTTGCCAAGAACAAAACCCTACACCCAATCAGTGGTGGCTAAGGTAGAGACAATATCAGTACATAGTGGGCCCGAGTTGTTAAAAATTAGAATATGATTTGAACCTCTTTTGTGTTCACACATAGTTAGGAAACAAGATTGTACTCATATCTTTTGAATTTGAAAGCCATAACGGTCCCACTTGCCAACCATGAGCACAATTGCCCTCTTTATGCAAATTGTCTCCTCTTGTTTGAAAACTTGCCCAAACCTTGTAAGTAGCCCAAGCTATCCAAGGCTGATGAAGACATCCCCCCAGTGCTCTTGAACATCTATATAAACCCCCTCATGCTCTCATTCTTCTCATCCCAAAGCATAGAGTTGATACTTCTCTCTTTGCTTCTTGTAAGCTCTCTTCTCGACATCTCTTCTCACTTCTCTTGTGTTCACAAGTGAGAAGCTTTAATTTCAGTCTTCTAATGAGTTGTTTTGAGTGTTTTTATTGGTGATTGAATGTTCTTGAAGTTTTGAAAATGGTAGATAAAGGGAACCTCTACCGGATTGAACAAAAAACTTGGATTGAGGTGGAGGAGATTTTTAGAACTTCTATCTTGTTATTTCGAGTTCCTAGCATGTTCATGTATGTTTATTTTTTAGTTTATAGCATGTATTATTCAATTTTAGCATGATTGATCATATTTAAATTTCATTTTAGCATGCTTTTAATCATTCATGAGATCATACCATGCTTAGAAATCATGCTTAGGTTTGTTTTTAAGTTTTCAAGCATACTATGCGTGTTTCCATGCTTTCTTAAATGTTTAAATTTTGAGATTTAATATTCTAATTTAGTATCATGATTATGTGATTTTAAACATGAGAAAGTGAAGATAAGAACCACATACTGTCATAGTAACACATATGGGTGTTGTGGGTGTACTTAACACAAGCTTGGAGTGTGTGGTTGCAAAGTTCAACTAAAGGATACTTGGTATGTGGCATATAATGGAAAGTAATAAAGAAATGTATTTTCATGCTAAAGAGGGGTATGTAAATTAAGAACATTAAGGGAGTAGAACCCCTTTCAGTTATAATGTCAACTTGAACCAATTTGATGTGTGAATCATTTAATGTTTGAAAGTGTGTAAATTTGGATGTGTTAGAAATTTGAAATAATAAGCTAGTAGTTTGATGAATGATCTACTAGGCTATGTGCTCACCCTTCTCTTTTTAACATTTCAGGAAATTGAATATGATGGCAATAGAAATCTGATAGTAGCTATTGTTAGAAATTTTCTTTTTTTTCAATGTAAGGGCATGTTGCCCACTTTAGATTTATTTGACTTTCGCTGAATTTTTATTTTAAAATTTTGAGTTATGTACTCCTAATTATAAATTCGATAATGTACTTCTTTGTTTTCCTTAATAAATAAAGAGTTAGAAATATTCCTTTTGCTACTTGTAATGCGCTATTGAATTTAAAGTTGATCAAATTGGGTGAGACACTCATGAAAGGTTCGTTAAGAGCTAGAATAAAGGAATCGAAATGCAAGTTGTATACTTGTAAATTTAACATAGGACCCAACGCGCCTTGTTGTTGAGCTTAAACCTATTTCTAGAGGGTTGGGGTATTACAACATCGTGTTCTTAGTTTGATGGGCTTCATTGAGTATACTTTGTTTACTTTGTCCATTTTGGGGAACATAGATCCTCTTGCCAAGTCTTAGAGTATTCTCAGCATCTAACTTGAAGTCAGTATGCTTACCCTATGTAACTCCTTCTATTAGACTAATGAGCTATTTGTCATGCATTTGCCCATCCTTAGTCTGCTGTAGAAGATCCGATTGGCAAGACATGCTATAGAGATAGGCTCATTTTTCATTTAAGGTTGCACCTAACCTAAAGTCTTCAATTAACTGGTACATCTAGCCTTTTTCTTCATCTTATTTATTGAATTTTCTGCTTAAGGAATCAACCACCACATTGGCCTTCCACGAATGGTAGTGTAGTTATGATCTGAAAACATATCGAATTTCTCACCATAAAGGTAGTGTCTCCAAATCTTCAAGGCAAATACAATGGCTACTAACTCTAGGTCATGAGTAGGGTAATTCTTTTCATGGACATTCAGTTGTCATGAAGCATAAGCAATTACTTGTTTCTCTTGCATCAAGACTGCTCCCAATCCATTCAGTGAAGTATTCGTATACAGGACATAAGTGATACCATGGGTTGGATTGACTAAGATAGGAGCCAAAGTCAATCTCATCTTCAGTTCTTGGAATGATTGTTCACACTTCTCATCCCAAGTGAATTTAACTCCTTTCCTAGTTAACTTGGTCATAGGTTCTCCTAGTTTGGAGAAGTCTTGGATGAATCTCCTATAGTATATAACCAAGCCTAAGAAACTCCTAATCTCTATAACTATCTTTGGTTGTTTCCAATCCATGACAACTTCCACCTTCTCTAGGTCTACATAGATGCCTTCCACTGATACTACATGGCCAAAAAACTTGACCATCTTCATCCAAAATTCACACTTGCTAAACTTGGCATATAATTGGTGCCTTTTGAGGGTCTCCAACGCTATTCGCAAGTGTTCTATGTGTTGAGCTTCTGACTTGGAGTAAATCAGGATATCATCCACGAATACCACAACAAATTGGTCAAGGTATCATCCAAACACTCGGTTCATTAAATCCATAAATGCTGCTGGGGCATTGGTCAAACTAAAGGGCATCATGGTGGACTCAAACTGTCCATATCTCGTTCTGAAGGTTGCCTTGTATGCATTAGGCTCCTTGATTCTCAACTAATGATAACCCGACCTAAGATCAATATTCGAGAAATGAGTGGCTCCTCTTAATTGATTAAACAGGTCATCATCCTCGGTATGGGTACTTATTCTTCACTATTGTTTGGCTTAGCTCTTGGTAATCGACACACAACATCATAAAACCATCTTTCTTCTTCACAAATAGCACAAGAGCTCCCTAGGGTAATTCACTCGGCCTAATAAAGTCGTGGAGGTCGTCGAGTTGAGACTTCAACTCGATCGGTTCTACTAGTGCCATTCTGTAAGGAGGTATGGCTATAGGGTTGGCTCCAGGGTGAAGTTCAATCTTGAACTCTAATTCTCTAGCAGGTGATAGTCGGAGTAAGTCATTTGGGAATATGTCTTCGTACTCACTAACAATTACTGGATCTTGGATTCTCTTTTGTTCAATAGAGTCGTCCTTTGAGAATCTCTCGATGTAACACCCCAACCCCCACATTTCTTGAGTTTTGGACAACCACCATTATTCGACAGTGGACTTAACCAATTGGCGGGTTGGGTCATGTTACGTTACAAGT
>JAJIYU010014080.1:0-13433 GCA_030144865.1 Tinospora cordifolia
TTTTTTGGAAATATACTTCTTTAAACTAAATCACAACTTACTTTTGCCATTTGTAGATTTTTTTTCTTTTTATCTCTATCTTTTATTTATTTTCTTTTCTTTTAGAATAAAAGGCTAAGTTTGAAGATCATTAATGTTAGGACCATATATAAACATGCATATCCATTATAAGATAGTCATTTGGATAAAAATACATTATAAAGTAGCGAATGCTTAGAACATATGCAATGTATTTTTCTAATATAATCGATGATTGTTCCAAATCAATTGCATATGCTTCCTACACCTTAGGTTAGCTATCATGATTAATCATATGGCCTTGCCCACTTAGAATAGCATGTGCACGTAGAAAGTGTACTTTGAATACATAAGCATGATCAAAATAGGAAGATTCTTAGATAAATGATGAATGATGTGATGATACCTAGGTTACATTATGGAGCCTTTATGTTTTGGAATTATTTATTTGTTTACTTTATAATTATTTGTTTAGTTTGTATTTCATTTGTCTCAAACACTTGAAACCCAGCAACCTAAAAAAGAAATAAATGCCTAAATCGCTTATAATTATTATAAATAATTGTTACAAACCCAACGAACTTTATAATTATTTAATTATGATTATTTTATTTATTGAATTAGTTTATGATCATGAAAGTTAGAGATTTGTTGTCATGGGAAGTGTAACTATTAGAACCGTATGTAATATCACAATAAACTTGAATAATAAAGATTAAGAGAGTCCATAGGTCTACCTTATACTATTATATGGGGAGTAAAATAAAATAATATAGAATGAATGAATAGAGTTACAACCATCTTCAGTAACTTCATTTAAGGTATGAAAATTTTATATGTTAGGAGAAATGACATGACAATAATATATCTTTAACTTATTAAAAACAACAAAAGAAAAGAAAAAGGTAGGCCATCTCTTTAAGGGGATAGACATTTGTTGCATCACATTTGTTAATGTTAAAAGTTGTATTTTAGCCTTTAATTAATTAATTTTTTAATATTGTAAACATATTTATATTTCATAATGCTTTGTTCACAAATGTGTATTTTATTTAATTTGTGTTGACTATGTTACTCATCATATGCTGTTTGAGTTTGTGTTGATAAAAATTTCAGGGTACATAATGGATGATAGAATTGTTTCTGTTATATGTTACATGAATGGTGAAATGGTACGTAGATTGTATGGAGTTGATTACAATTGTGAACCGTGTATTGGTATTTTAGTAAAGATGGGGGCCAACATTAATGATTTGCAAAATATAATTAGAGAGAGATTGTCCATAGATCATCAATCAAAACGAATAAGTATACTATATCGTCATCCAATTATTTTAGAAAATGGTGCATGTTATTTCAAGCCCTTACCGATTGTCAATGATTATAGTGTAACATTTATGTGGCAAATTATGTCATAGTTTCCCACTAGTAATGTTGTAGCATTGTATTTGAGCATTCAACATATTTCAGCGGATGAAGGTCCTGGCACACAGTTACTCTTATAGGGTGATCGCAATCCACCAACATATCAAAATAAATATGAGGCCAATGCAAATTTAGATAGTGATATGAGGGATGAAATGACTAGTGACGATGTTATTTCTAATATTTTCACTCAATCTCAACCATTTGAGTTTGGTGATGAACATGATATGGATAGGCAAGAGGAAGTACATGCAAACAAAGAAGATAGCACCCATGTAGATGAAAGGGTGGTGGAAGTGCATGATCTTTCGTTAGATTCGCCCAGCTCATTTGATGATATTATTGATAAGGATGCACCTAACATTGAGACAACTACAAGAATGGAAATAGTGTCGAACTATGAAGTACCAATGCCTATGTACTACAACATAAACTAGGATGCAGTTAATGAAACTGCGATGGAACATTTGGCACGAAGTGGGGCAACTAATAACTACAGTTGTGATTTGTATATTTGGTTAAGGTTCAACACTAAGGAAGATTTACAAAATATTGTGACACGTTATTGTGTTGAACACCACCATGAATTTACTGTTATTGGCTCTGACAAGAAGTCTTGGGCTATGCACTGTAAACAAGCAAGTGATGGGTGTGAATGGCAGTTGTGTGCATGTAAACGAAAGTCACATGGTCTTTTTGAAGTTACGAAGTATCGTGCTACCCATACATGTGTTTATGAAGTATTGTCACAAGATCATTCACAGCTTGATGTAAACTTAATATGTGCATAAGTGTTCATCAATTTGGTTCCCCAGGAGCCAACTACCTCTATTTTCGTGTTGCACCAAACCGTGAGGGATAAATTTGGATATGATGTTTACGATAAAAGGGTATGGAAAGCTAAAAGAAAAGCTTTTATCAAAATATTTGGTGATTAGAAAAGATCATTTGAAATGCTTCATAAATAGAAGGTCATGCTTTTACAGACTAACCTAAGAACACAAGTCAAGTTGGAAGAAGTTCCCTGTAGTTTGGGAGTGATGGAGTTCAAATGGTTTTTTGGGCATTTGGGCCTTGCATTGGGGGTTTTAAATATTGTAAACCCCTCATTCAAATTGATGCAACCCATTTGTATGGGAAGTATCAAGCAAAACTTTTAATTGCAACCAAGGTTGATAATAAGGATCATGTTTTTCCTTTTGCATTTGCCATTGTAGCATCTGAATCGATAGACTCATGGGGTTGGTTTATGAGAAAATTGCGATCTTCTGTAACTCATAGAATAAGAATTTGTGTGATATTTGATAGACATATTGCTATAAAAATGTAATGAAAGAACCATCAAATGGTTGGTGTGAGCCTCATAGGCACTACAAGTATTGCTTACGTCATGTGGCAAGCAATTCAAATACAAAATTCAAATACAAAGTTCAAGAACAAAGAGTTGAAAACATTAGTCGAGCAAGTAGGCAGACAACACCAACCACGAAAGCTTGTTGCATATTTAGATCAAATAAAACTTTAAAACCTAAAGCTCATACATAGTTTTTGAAGATTGGTAAGAAGAAATGGAGGCAAGTAAATGACAAAGAAAATCGATATCGTTGGATGACGACAAACCTTGTCGGTATGGTGTTTACAAATAATTCACATCTCAATGGTGTAGAATGTTTATCTTTTATCTTATGTTGTAGAATGTTTCAATGGTGTGCTCAAGGGAGCAGAAATGTTGCCAATTTGTGCTTTAGTACAATTGACATTCTACCTATATATTGCATACTTTGAATTAAGGATGGAACTGTATAAGAACGCTACGAAGGAGGGTCAACCATATACAACATATGGAATGAAATTACATTGTGACACCCCACTTTTAGGTCTAGATTTTTTGGTACATGATCAACGAGTTATCCTTTTCCTAAAACTGAGTTGTCAGCTTTTCCTTCTCCTAATCCACTTTCTTCAAAAAGTTTACGTGATCTATATGCAATGCAAACACATAATAATGCATGAAATGCTTAAAAGTCTAACTAGTATCACCGGTTTTCATTCATGAAAAGATTCTAGAAATTATCAGAGTAACACAGCGAAAAAATTAGTAAAACCTTCAACTAAGTGCTGTCAGATTCAGTTATACAAAATAAGCAAGAAATACATTTAAACAGTTGAAAAGTTCTACATATAGCTTACAAAATCACTTCAAGTCCTGTTGAAAGTATTTACATCAAAATAGGATCAAAGAGAATGACAATTATAACCTCTCAGTGAGGTTCTGACACCAAGTCTTGGGTCTGTCAGTGTACACCTCTATGAATACCTGAAAAATTAAAGGGGAGTGAGCTCGAAAGCCCAATGGGTCATCCCTACACATCATCATCATTATACAAACCAAGAATCAAAACATGCACACACTTTCACACATTAATCGTTTCAAGTATTCATTTGTCTGTTGTACTCTAAAGACCGAAAGGAAATCCACCCCCAATATTTCATGTAATTCGGGAGTGAAGAACTAGTACTTACTCTAGCCGTACTATCATGATTTCTCTTGGTATGCTTTCTAGCTATACCATCATGATGAGCTCCGCAGGTGTTGTGGTCAAATCATCATATTTGTTACTCCGGGTATACAATCCAAATATACAGTAAGGATTAACATCTAAGAAAAGGTAACACTATCCGGTGATTACCGATCTCTAAGAACAACCTTAGCTGTTTCCAGGTATGGGCACCCATCCTACCCCCACCCTTCCACACAAATTTTCACCCAGAATTACATTACACCCATACAATGGCGCAAGTGTCTCGATGTCAATGACTGCAGATGTCCCACCATGTTTAATCGAATCCTTTAGTTAAAAATAACATGATAGTGCACCCACGAATGTATTCTAAGGCTGTCGCAAGACCCGCCGTACTGGACCGCCCATCCCAGTACAATATAGTGCGTACAAGTTCAGCTAAAGAAATCGATCACTCATTAAACATGGTCCGTCATTCTCGGAATCTAGGATTCCTTCATACTCCTACATCTCTATGTACCCCATCCTACATAGAGACTAGAGATATAGGATCCTCCTAGACTTTAGTCCTGACCAAACAAGTGTGCGTTCATTCATGTAATCGGTCTCTAGCCTATCCCCTAAAAGATTTTATTTATGGACCCACTGTACTTTCTAGTCAATCTCCAGTTTTTCCTAGACCTAGTGTACCAACACTTGACTAACAATACCTGCCCTTTTTTATGTGATACCATCGGTTTCAAGTCCTGAACCTTTCCTTAGTAGTGTTCAACCTTGTAGAACCTTTGGTCAGCACAAAGGTCAGCCTTCAGGGACATTCTTCTACAAAAGTAGATCCGACCAAGATCAGCCCCTTAAAAACCTTTATCCCGAGAGAAAGTCAACTATTTGGGACTATTACCTTATAGTAATCATCCTTCTAGGACCCCACATCAAAGCAAAGGTCTACCTTCGAGTGTGTTTTTCTGAAGAAGAAGATCAACCAAGATCAAACCTTCAGGGACCTATACTCAGGGAAGAGGTCAACTATTAGGGATCATTACTAGTACTCAATCTCAACTCAAGCACGTTGGTATCACCTAGATCTTTTCTAGACTTTTAGTCATCCTCTAGAGTCATTCACGCATTGCATTAAATATTCAAAGTCAATTCAGTGAATTCATTTTCTAGTGAAAAATCAAATCCAATGAAAATTCCATTTCAATGAAAATCAATTTTGGTGATAATTCCCTTCTGTTTAGTGTATCCACACTGAATCTTTGCTTAACCTAGGTACCACACTGAGTTCTCTTTCTAACTCAGGATATCCACAATGAGTTATATTTTTAACTCAGGTTATCCACATTGAGTTTTCCCAAAAATAAAAAATCAGTGAAATTACAGTTTAGTGAAAATCAACTCATTCCTTTCAAAATCCTGGGGTATCTAGAGTGATTCTGGGGATAACGCTATCTAGCTTGTTATCCTCCATCTGGATGTAACTCCATTAAGAATCCATTCTAGCCAAGACTCTCCAGCCGAATCTCAGATTTCCTAAAGAGTTAGGGTAGTAGCTCCTTGAACAATTCCTTAATGCCTAAGGTTCTACAACCATAGCTCTGATACCACTTTGTGACACCCTGGTTTCAGGTCCAGAATTCTCGGTACATAATCATCGAGTCATCCTTTCCCAAAATTTGAGTTGTCAGCTTTTCCCTCTCCTAATCCACTTTCTTCCGAAAGTTTACTTGATTTACATGCAATGTAGACACATAGTAATGCATGAAATGCTTAAAATTCTAACCAATATCATCGATTTTCATTCATGAAAAGATTCCAAAAATTATCAGAGTAACAGAGTGAAAAAATTAGTAAAACCTTCAGTTAACTGCTGTTAGATTCAGTTATACAAAATAAGCGAGAAATACATTTAAACAGTTGAAAAGTTCTACATATAGCTTACAAAATCACTTCAAGTCCTGTTGAAAGTATTTAAATCAAAATAGGATCAAAGAGAATGACAATTATAACCTCTCAGTGAGGTTTTGACACCAAGTCCTAAGTCTGTCAGTGTACACCTTCGTGAGTACCTGAAAAATGAAATGGGAGTGAGCTCGAAAGCCCAATGGGTCATCCCTACACATCATCGATATTATACAAACCAAGAATATAAATATGCACAGACTTTCACACATTAATCGTTTCAAGCATTCATTTGTCTGTTGTACTCTAAAGACCGAAAGGGAATCCACCCCTAGTATTTCCTGTAATCTGGAAGTGAGCAACTAGTATGCACTCCAGCCGTACTATCATTATTCTCTTGGTATGCTTTCTAGCTATACCATCATGATGAGCTTTGTAGGTGTTGCGGTCAAATCACCATATCAGTTACTCCAGGTATACAATCTAGATATACTGTAGGATTATCGTCTATGTAACACTATCTGGTGATTACCGATCTCTAAGAACAACCTCAGCTGTTCCCATAGCCATAGGGTGGAAATACTCACAATGTGCCCATACTAGCGTTATACTACACTGTTTGGAGAGGTACAATGTGTCTGCGGCTACCCATTGCATCGGTACGTGTGTTCTTAATAAACCATTAATCTTATTTAGTTCCACAAATAGCGTCATCTATACAACATCATCCATCAAATATGAGCAAATAAATGATGAATAAAATGAAGAAATCATGAACTCGATAAAACATGTCAGAAAGCGATTAACCAGACATTATGATCATCATTCAAACCATTCCAATCACAAACAAATAACAACCATAGCATGAAAAATATCCTAAGCTAATAGTTGTCATGTTTTGAATCTAAAATTCATATAATATTAACGAGCAAGGAAATCCTTCTCACCTGATATTTATGGATTTCCCTTATGTCACCTTGTAGAGATTTAACACTCCAAAGTCATTAATCTACAATTAACCATCACAGTACTAAAACTCCAAGCGCCAATTACTTATTTATAATGAATGCAACTAATTATAAGTTTAGATATTCTTGAATTCTCATATCTACTTTATTCAAAATTAGAATCTTTCCCCAAAAATTCTTATTTCTATTAGACACCAAAATAAATCTAATCTAGAATCACTGAACCTCTAGAATTTTCTTCAATACTCTATTAATTAATTTTCAAGCTTCTACAATTCATTCACTTCCAAATAATTTATTTAGATCAGAACTAATAATTCAAAAACACTAAAACTTGAATTTGGGTTCCAAATTTAGATCTTTAACTATGGGGGTTTCTAAATATTAAAATCTTTTCTTCACATGCAAATCAATCAAATGATAAATTTTAAAATAAATTTTCAAATCTCTACAACCCCATGAACTTTGATAATCATTATCATTCACATTAATTTAATAATTTTAGAATCATAAATAAAAATCATTTCTAAAAAACATGAATTTAAAGCATATAAACTATGATTGTGAGACTCTCAAAATTTTCTATTTTCGTTTCTAATCTGCTTGAACATCTAGTACTGTTCTTTGCATCTATGATCAAAGAATTAATTTTGAACTATCTAAAATCTGAAAATCCAAAGATATAACCATTATACCTATAAGATCTGAGTTCAATTTGAAATTCAACATCTTTCCACAAAAATCAGTTTAAGGTATCCATTTTTTAAGGAAAATAAATCTCAGCAAGCCTCTAACGTTTCGAACGTCGAATCTTTTCAAACTTCCTTTTTCAAACTGAAAATTGATTTTTAAATCTGTTACACTTCCAAAAACCAACATTCAGTCTCTGAAATACTAAGATTAGAGCTACAAAATCGCCCATTATGTAACACGCCGAAATCTCACTAACGTGTATACGTCGCGATTAAAATAAAAATATAAAAATGAAAGGTATGTTTGTAGAGAAATGAGAATTAAAAATAATTTAACAAAGAGAAATGCTTGCGAGTAGGAATTGAAAAAAAATGAAGACTATTAAAAATAAATAATAACCTTTTTAATGCGCACGAAGAATATAATTTTAGAATTAAGAATATTTAAGTTAAATATATATATATATATATATATATATATATATATATATATAAAGGAATTCACGAATCACGAATTCGCGTGCGCAAAAAGAAAAGAGACAGAAAAATTTGCGAAAAAAACCTTAAAATGTATTGCTTTGTGGAGTCGTCAAAATCCAATAAATGAAAATTTTCCTATTTGAAAACACCAAAAAATTATGAATCCCACCGTTAGAGATTTTATATAAATCATCTCCCTCTCTCATTCTTTTTCATCCCAGCAAGAACTGATAAAACTATTTTTGCTCTCTTTGCTTATCTCTTGGCATCTCCTTTTTCTTTCTTGATTTGTTTTAAACAGCTACTGGAGTAGTAGCAACGAAGTGTTGCACAAATCCAGTGCACGCAAGGGAAAAAAAATCTGAGATAAGCTTTTGAGGTGAAGATGATTTTCAAGTTGATTTAAATAAAGCTCGCATGGGTGTTATGTTTTAAATTTCTATAATTATACATGTCATATAGAATATGCATGATTAGGTTTGCATAAATAATTATGCATGACCTATGATATTATGTTCCATGTTGTAATGTTGCTATGTTTTCATTGCTTATTAATGTTCATATTTAATTGTTATGCTTTACATTAAATTAAAAGATTAATAAAGATTATAACCACATACCAACATGATGGTGAATTTTCATTATGAGTATTCTAAATCCAGAGTTGTGAGGCAAATAAAGGGTTCAAATTTGACATTAACTCTACTAGGATGGGTTTAAGTGTTAGTAACAGACCTCTCTCCCTAAGGATTGGAATATTGGGGCTTATTTTTCTTTAGCCCTTAATGTTAATTGTATGCTATTTGAATCATTAATTTCTTGAAAGTGATTAATATGCATGTTTTATTTTATTCAAATAACAAATCAAATATTTGGGATGATCCACTAGGCTTTTAACACACCACTTTTTTTAATATTTTAGAAAATTAATTATCAAGGCTACATAAGAGTTACCTAGATTAATTGTAGGGCATGTTTGCTGTAACACCCCAACCCCCGTATCTTTAAGCATTGGACAGTGGACTTAACCAATTGGCGGGTCGGGCCGGTGTTACTTTACAAGTGACACACACTTGTTCTTTTCTTTTTCAAAATTTCTTGCCTTTGTATAAAAATTCAAGAATACAAAATTTTCACTTTAATAAAATCAAGGCAAATTAAAAGAGATAAAGAAATTCAAACTATTTTATTCATAATAGAAAAAATTGAAAGTACTAAACTTTAAAAAAAAAAACTAATTATTACAGCGAAAAACTTCAAAATACTTTTCAGTAGAAAAGATTTAAACTTTGGGCAACATGCCCTTAAAAATTCTAAAAATAATAAGGTAAAAACTTTCTAAGAACTATCCATGTTCAACTGGTTCTTAGGCTTCACGTTCTTAAAAAAATAAGAAAGGAAGGAGTGAGCTCATAGCCCAATAGATCCTTTTTGAACAACCATCCTTCATATTCAAACTCAGAACATAATCATAATTCAAACACTTGCAATCATTAGGTGTTTTAAACAACAATTTGTTCAAGTCGAGTCTCAGAGCAAAAGGGCCTTTAATCCCTTGATGCTCTTAACTAAGTAAACGGGGCCCACTCGACATCAACCCGTTAGTGGCACGTGTCGGCATCAACGCGTTACACGTGGTGACTTACAAGGTACTGTGGTACACAACCCTCAAGTACTTAGGTTTAAAAACCATATGACCTAACTTATATGATAAGAACATCCATAGCGTTGCCTTGACCACTATGATGGGACGTGGTTATTATCACCATCGTCTCAGCTTAACTCTCATATCATGATCTCATAAAATAAATTTCAAAATATGAAATCAAACTAAAATTCAGAATATACACAATCAATTCACTCATAAAACATGCATCATATTTTAATGTAAAAGCCTAAGCATGATACTAACATTGCATGGATGATATAATTGCTTAAACATGTATTAAAATTGAAAAATTAAAATAAACTCTTGAAATTCTGAAAATGAAATTGAAAATCTTTGATTTCAGTGAAAAACACACAAACAATGAGTATGCCATAAATTTAAATAAAAACAGAAGGGTGTTTTAGAAATCACTTCCACCTTATGATGCTTTCTTCAGAAATTTCTGCAGCAATTCCCCCACGTACTAGTGCCAATGAGGATCATCTAAATTAATTCCTCAACCCAAGAGAAAAACTTCTCACACACAAGAAAGAGGAAAGAAAGGTGAGAAGAGGTACCAAAAAGAGGGCTTAGAGAAAATAAGAAGAAATTTTAACTCTTATTTTTGGAATGAGGGAAATGAGAGCCTAGGGGGGGTTATATAGATTTTGAAAGGGGAAAAAATAGAAACTTTTGAGTTCTTTCTAGAGTAAAACACCTAAATTCTCTAGAATTTTGTATTTCCTAATTATAAGAGGAAAATAAGTATTTTTAGAATTTTTTCAAAATTTAAAAATCAATGTTTGGTATTTATCTCAATTTTTTCGTTAATTTTGACGAATTTTTCGTCTATTTTTTTCTGGCGCATCGAATCGTCCTCAAGACACAGACACGGATCAGATTGGAGGGTCGAGATTGGAGCGGGCAGAGTCACATCGTGTGACTTCGCGATCGAGATTTCACGGCTTTGATCATGACCGTCTGATCGTCCTTGATCATCTCCATCCGTTCGATTTTTGTTATCCTTTGCGCTTGGGTGTTGATGCGGATCATCTTGCAGCCGTCGGATCGCGAGATCAGATTCAGATCGATGGTTTGCAGCCATTGGATGCATTTTGAGTTATATTTATATGATTTTCAACTGAATCTAATGTTCTACTTTCGAATTTTTGCAAAATCTTAATCCAAATTAACTTTCTAATCATGTTTTCATCAAAAATTGCACATATCCTTGTATTTTTGGCTATGATATCCCATGATATACATTATATTCATATATTTTCTTCAAAAAATCTATTAAATTGATTTTATTCCTTATTTGACTAAACTAGGACTTACCAAATTTTTCATCCGTCAATTTTGTATAATTCTATAAATAAATTTTCAATTTTCATACGAATTTTTTAGATGTTACATTTGCCCAATTTGTTTTTCTTGAATTCCTTTGTAATGAAAATTCAAAGTTTTGTACTTTTTTGTGTATTGATTAATAATATTGAAGGATTTTATTTTTTTCAATATGGGCCTTGTTGAATTATTTGAATTAAATTGAGTTAACACTGTTAGTTGCATAGCAAACTAACATTAGAATAGGTAAATGATTGCATTTTATAAGAAATAAGGGAGAATTAATTGAAGAATTGCATAATTAGCAATATTTGCATATAGTTAGGTGTTTGCATTGTTTAATATCTTTTTAAGCTTTGTTTTTTAACTTTTGATATTCTTTTATGAGGAAATGATGTCTGGGAAAGGAATTGAGTGTATTGCAGGATACAGGTTGAAGTGCAAAGGAAGAATGCATCATGAGAAGGAAAACAAGAGAAGAAATCATGAGAAAGTACCAGAAGACCGCGGTCCAACAACTGAAGACTGTGGTAACAAAAGAAGGACTGAACTAGGAAATAACACACTGGTGACCGCGGTCACCAGAATGGAATGTGCACAGAGAAAACACAGACCGCAGTAGGCAGCAGGTGAAGAATTTCTGGGTTTTGACATAAAAATCACTAACCGCTGTCACTCGAATGATTATCAGAATTTTCGTATTTTTTACGATTTTTTTAGTGCGGGACTATATATAGAAAAGGGTAATTAGAGTCAAAAACACTTAATTCGGACAGAAACCACTGATGACGGCTGTGGGGCATGAAAACCTGTATTTTCCATTGAGGATTGAAGATTATTTAAGAGATTTGAGTATGTTTTACTTCTTTGAATTTAATTTCATGTTTTCCTTTGAATCATGGCTAGCTAATTAGTTTTATTGTCTGGGATGTGATGTTCAATGCATAGTTTGTGATATCTAGTTGTGGTTATTGAGTTATAAACTCTATTCCATATTGTGTAGACTTAATGCCTTATGTTTACTGGCCATAGACATATTGAACCCAACACTTTAGTCTTTCTCGGAAGAGAAGCCTAAAGGGTGGATGTCACAGTTTAGACTTAAATCGATTGATTTATCAGGAGATTATTGACTAATCTAAGGGGTTGCACAGGGACTGTTGAACATAACACGTAGGTTGTTAAGTGAGCACATCGGAAGAAGGCTTAACGAGACAAATCTAGTGAATGTTGAAATACTTTGGGAGAGGATTTCAACTGTTGATGCAAAAACTCATAGTTTAAATAATTCATGATTAAAACAAAGGATCGCAAACTACGCAGCGGCATTCACTATCCTAGACACGTTTCTACATAGATTTCTTAATATTACCTATTGCCTTTTTTTAAAGAACTATCTAGTTTTTAACTTAATTCAATTACATCCAGTTATAGTCTTGATAAAACTTTGATCAGTAGTAAATTGGGATTTGAAATCACAAATCAACCCTTTTTCTTGGAGGACGATACCCGATCTTACAAGTTTATACTTGAGCGAAGCTGTACACTTGTAGGATTGCCAACAAGTTTTTGGCGCCATTGCTGGGGAAAATACGGTGTTTAGTGTTTTTAAAACCAGTTGAATTTGCTTTAGTCTTAGTCAAGACAAAATTTTATTTTATTTTTGCCTTTTAATTGATTTTTCTTATATTTAGTAAAAGCACATTGAATACACTTGATTTGTTTGTGTTTTTGTGTTTCAGGCTTGCATGAGTAAACGTCCTTGTGACCCCTACAATCTAGATTTGCTGAAAACAATCAATCAAATTTGGTTGGAGGCTCAAGAACGAGTACCAACTATGGCTGACAGTGGAAGTTCAGGAGTTGGGAATAATAGGGAGGGCCAGTATAGAGAAACACCTTTGAGGGACTTCTATAAACTCGTGCTGAATAACAACTACTCAGGCATAGCAAGGACACCAATAAATGCAAACAATTTTGAGTTGAAACCATCCTTGATCAACATGGTGCAACAACAACAGTTTGGAGGCTCAGCTGTGGAGGATCCAATGGCACATCTAAACTCCTTCATGAAAATATGTGATACGATCAAAATGAATGGAGCAACTGAAGATCAGCTTAGGTTACGACTGTTTCCCTTCTCTTTAAGGGATAAAGCAAAAGGTTGGTTGTAAACCCTGCTTCCGGGAAGTATTACAGCTTGGGAAGAAATGGGCCAGAAGTTTCTGCAAAAGTATTTCACACCGGCCAAAGTACATCAGCTGCGAGGGGAGATTAGCTCTTTCAAACAATCTGATTTTGAGTATTTGTATGAAGCTTGGGAGAGTTAAAGACTTACTGAGACATTTCCCACAACATGGATATCTACCTTGGCTTCAAATTCAGATGTTCTATAGTGGACTTACACCGCCCACCAGGGCCTTGGTAGATT
>JAJIYU010014081.1:0-13460 GCA_030144865.1 Tinospora cordifolia
TATTTCTTATACTATTGCCTTATTAAATTCTTAATTTTAAGTTATGTGTGGTTAAATACGATCAAGGCATGAAATGACTGAAATAGAAAGTCAAGTGTGCGTCGCTTGTAACGTAACACCGGCCCGGCCCACCGTCTGGTTTAATCCACTATCAAGAAAAATGGTGGATGCGTCCAATGCTTAAAGATACGGGGGTTGGGGTGTTACAGTAATGGTGGGAGTTCCACAGTAACACGATGACCATTCCATTTTTCAAATTTTTCGTGCACAAAGACTTTGACCACCCTAAACTGCCCTTACGCAACAGTGCCGAGAGGCTAATAGACACCATGTAGTAGTCATTTTGCACTATTGTAACACCTTGTCCCCTGGGTGCGTCTCTCGGGCCCTGTGTGGACATGCACGCCCGTTCGGTAAGAGAAGCTGCGAGACAGCTGTCCGCTAAGAACCGAAGCGCTACTTAATTCGTATATATCTTCACTTTCTTGCTTCCAAGTAATAATAAAATCAATATAAATATGAAAATTTTTTGAAATAAAATTTCTAAGTAAATAAAATGGTTCAATGCAATTACAAGTTAAGTGAAAAGCATCAAGTGCACATTGTTTCTGAAATAGACCAAAAATATTTGATTTCATATATAAAACGATCAATCCAAAAGTATGGGACATATGCCCAGTTTAAATTAAGTACCAAACATTATATACAAAGGGAAAATAATAACCTCCTAGTGAGGTTTCACCAAAACAGTTGGAGTTGCCTAAAGATAGTCAACTTGCACCGTATTAACTGTCACCTGAAATAGAAAAGTGGGGTGAGCTCAAAAGCCCAGTGGATCATACAACACATTACTAGCATTATTCAGACCAAAATACAAAACATGCAAATACTTTCATTATATTAGGGCATTTCAAACACTTTATTGTCTTCCATCGCAGTTAACACAAAAAGGTTTGTGGCCTCGATGTCCCCCTCGTGGTCTGGGAGCAAATTCGAAGGTAACGCCTAAGGTTCAGTTACCTTTCGGGACCCTAACCGGGGTGTGAGGTCCAAAGTGACACCCAGCCCCGCAGCCAGTCTAGCTGAGGACACCCAAGATGACACCCAAAGGTCGGTCATCACTTCGGTATGTGATTTCAGTCTTGATTTAATCTTCTGTAGTTTCACAATTACATCACAACTCATACAACACAATCAATATTTCAAGATGCTTGTAAATCACTATACTGAATATTCATGTAATCTAAACATGGCATGGAATTATAAAACATCTCATGTTATCTGAATATGCAAGTACTGAAAATTTTAAAACAACCAACATGTTATTTCAACGTTCAATCAAACATTTCAATTAACATTCACACAAGAATACACCTAGCATGCTTCTAAATACGTATTAAAAGAATCAATCATCATGATTCGTATTTAAAATCTAAATAATGGTAGAGAGTACGGTAATCCCATCCACATTAATTTTCAGGTCCCTTGCACCTCTGTGCTGCCCTTTGCCACTCTTTGATTTTTAATCTGAAAAATACAAATCATTCTGTTGAGTCCAAAACCTCTACAACTCCTTCAAATCAAATTTAAAACAATTTCTCGGGCTTGGATATTTTTATTTCATTTTAAAAGTACTCGTGAGGTTCATATATATATATATATTTGAAACATGAACCCTCGCTTGGAAACACACTATTCAACATCCTCAAAAATATTTTCTTTCACCTCTAATGCATTCGAAAAATAAATATTTTACAAAAATAATTCACAATAGTTGTAGCAACCCGGGCCTACTACGTACTAATATTGTCCCCATCTTAGCTACAACTGACTGAGTGTAGGATTTTATTTTTGGCAAGACTCGAACTTGAGTCTCCCAAAAGCGCTCGACACTAGTAAGGCTTGTAATTGCTCATTTAGCCTAGGCATCGCTCTAGTGTCGAAGTGATGTGGGATATTACGATCCACCCCCCTTGGAGTAGTCCTGTCCTCAGGACTCACACCTTCGTCACAACTAGAGAAGCTCTGATACTATTTGCAACAACCCGGGCCCACTACGTATCGATATTGTCCCCACCTTAGCCATCGCTAGCTGGGTGTAAGGTTTTGCTCTTGGAAAGACTAGAACCTGAGTCTCCCAAAAGCGCTCGACACTAATGAAGCTTGCAATTGCTTATTCAGCTTAGGCATCCCTCTAGTGTCAGAGAGATGTGGGATATTGTAAGCCTTATTAGTGTCAAACACTTTTGGAAGACTCAGGTTTGAGTCTTGCCAAGAACAAAACCCTATACCCAACTAATAGTAGCTAAGGTTGGGACAATATCGGTACGTAGCGGGCTCGAGTTGTTACAAATGGCATCAGAGCCACTCTAGTTGTGATGGAGGTGTGAGTCTTGAGGGCAGGACTGCTCCGAGGGGGATGGATTGTAATATCCAACATCACTCCGACACTAGAACGATGCCTGGGCTAAATGAGCAATTGCAAGCCTTACTAGTGTCAAGCGCTTTTGGGAAACTCAGGTTGAAGTCTTGCCAAGAACAAAAACCCTACACTCAGTCAGTGGTAGCTAAGGTGGGAAAAATATTGGTACGTAATAGGCCCAGGTTGTTACAATAGTATTATAAAAAAAATGAAACCTAAGTCTTGAGAATTAAAAAAAAATGCGAAGGTTTATTTACATGGTTTAAAATCCTAAATTTGATAATGCAAGATTTTTCATACGCACATCAAACCATCGATTTAAAATACAAGATTTTCAAGCAATGATTTAAAAATGCGATGGTTGCGAAAATATGAGAGTTTCCAAAATACAAGATTTGAAAGGTGAGGTTTCCAACGTGAGAGATTTAGAATAGGAAGTCTAAAACACAAGATCTCAAGGCGAGGGTTTCAAAAATAGGATCGAAATTTCTCATTCACAACAGGGCACACACATCAATCCAAAACACAAAACTATGAACATCAAAATACAAAGATATAAAAAATCGAAGGCTATACCACATTTTGGTGCTATTATCCACATTTCTGAGCTCGTAAATCTGTTGTGAGGGTTGTTCTTTGCACATCTGAGCTCACGAATCTGTTGTGAGGGTTTTAGTGTGCTCAAATCATTCCAAAATCGCAATGAAAATCAAATAAACAAGATTGGGGTTTGCTATGCAAGAAAAATTAGATCTAGGGCATCGTTTTTCACGAATCTGAGCCTTAAAAACCCAAATCCTCCATCGCTGTTCGTCCTCCCTTCTTCTTCGCACAATCATGCACAACATCTGTTTAGTTCTTCTTTTCTTTGCACAAAAAATGCATAGCAGCAAGCTGCTGTGTTCTTCTTCTTTGTCTTGCCCAGAAAACACACATGTGCGTCTTTCTTCTTTGTCTTGAATAGAAAATGTAATAGTAAGTAGCAACAACACTCTACTTCTTCTTTTGCGTAGAGAACGCACCAGCACTAGTTGCTGTGTTCTTCTTCTTCCTCACTCAAGAACGCACCAGCATGTGTTCTTCTTTTTCGGGAACCATACACAGATCGCAGCAACAACACATCAGTCTTCTTCTTCTTCTTCTATTCTTCACGCAAGCACCTACAACTTCTTCGTTTCACACAAAAAACACACCAGCAGCAACAAGGACGCAACAACAGTTACTTTTCTTCGTTCTCACGGACTGCACCATTGATCTGGCATTCCTCCTCTTCTTCCTCACGTGAATCATAGCAAAGCCGTCTTCTTCATTTCCCCTATTCTTCGGTTGTGAAAATGCAGCAGCACAACTGCTCTGTCTTCTTCTCTTTCGCGTAGATCACACAGAGCATGCAGGTCTTCTTCGTTCTTTGTGCAGACAACAACTAATCGCAGTTTCGTTCCTCTTCTTCATGCGAGACGTAACAAAAACTGGGTCTTCTTTGTGCAATGAGCGAGACAACTCATGCTTTTTCTTTTCTATCTTCTTTTTTGTTCAATACACAGAAACACACTAGATTGTGCATTTTTGTTTGTGTGTTTGGTTTTTTCTTGTTCAAAGTTTGAATGAAAAAAAAGAAAAGAAATATAATAAGAATCTTTTTTTTTCTTTTTGCCAAATTTGTGCATTTGGAACTTTACGTATTTCTTGTTATTTTTTTCCATTATATATATTTTTACTTATTATTATTATTATTATTATTATTATCATTTTTAGTATTAACAATATATATATATATATGTATTTTTTTTTCAAGTCTCCGAAGTGACATGTACAGTGATAAAATTTTGGGGTATTACAACCTTACCCCTTAAAAGAATTTCGTCCTCGAAATTTAAAAGAATAGGTACCCTATGATACTATCCTATGAGGTGTTTTTGGCAAAGAGATTTGGGTACTTCATCCGCATCTCGCTCTCCAACTCCCATGTTGCCTCTTCCAAATCATGATGCCTTCACAACACCTTGACCAAAGGTATGTCCTTGGTTTGAAGATTCTGCACCTTACGGTCTAGTATTCTGACTACTGGTTCTTCGTAAGTTACATTGTCCTAAATTATCATCTCCTCCCAGTGTAGTACATGAGATGGGTCTAGTTCATACTTTTATAGCATTGATACATGGAATACGTTATGGATTGAGGACATACGATTCGGCAAGTCTAGTTCATAGGCGCATTCACTGACCTACTTGAGTATCTCGAACAAACCAACAAATCTCGGTGCTAGCTTCCCCTTGATTCCTAACTGTCTAATCCCCTTTTGTGGACTAATCTTCAGGAAAACTTTGTCACCCAGTTGAAATTCTAAAGGTCTTCTTCTTTGTCTGTATAGTTTTTTAACCTACTCTAAGCTGTCACTAATATCTTCTGAATCTTCTTTACCTGAGTGTTCATTTGTTCTACCAATTCTGGTCCTGTGAGAACCTGATCCTCAAAGTCTGCCTAACAAGATGGTCATTTGTAGGGTCTGCCATAGAGTGCTTCTTATGGAGCCATCCGTATGCTCGCCTGATAGCTGTTATTGTAGGCAAGCTCTGCCAAATGTAACTTGATCTACTTGCCCTTGAAATCAAGGACACAAGCTCTTAGCATATCTTCTAATATTTGAATGACCTTCTCAGATTGCCCATCTGTTTGAGGATGGAACGCAGTGTTCATAATGAGTCTGCTTCTTAGCTCTTTCTGTAAGCTTTGGCAAAACTAGGATGTGAATCTAGCATCTCTGTCTAACACAATAGTCTTAGGAACACCGTGCAGTCTCACAATTTCTTTAATGTATAGTTCTCCAAGTTTCCAACTGCATCTACAGATCGAATAGGTAGGAAATGAGCTACGTTCGTCAGCCGATCAACAATTACCCATACAGTGTCTTGCCCTTTTTGATTCCTTGGCAGGCCGCTAACAAAGTCTATTGCAATATTATCCCACTTCCATTCTAGTATTGGAAGAGATTGCAACATCCTTGAAAGTTTTTTGTGCTCTACCTTCACTTGCTGACATGTTAAACATCTAGAGACATACTTGGCTATGTCCCTTTTCATGCCTCTCCACCAATGTCTTCTTCAGATTCTGGTACATTTTATCATCTCTCGGATGTATTGTGTACTTAATTTGATGAGCTTCATCCAGGATGGTTCTCTTGCTCTACCCAATTCTTGGCACGCAAATTATGTTCCCAAGTCTCAGTATACACTTTGCATCAATTCTAAAGTCTGTATGCTTGCATTGCTTGATACCTTCTGTGAGATCAACAATCCACTTGTCACTTTTCTGCTTGTCTTTGATTTGGTGTAATAGGTCTGGTTGGAAAGTCATAGCATACAAATACATTCATTTCTCATCTGATGCAATACCCAAGTTATATTCACTGATCAACTGGTACATTTGTCCTCTTTCTTCATCCTTCTTACTAATTTTTCTGCTAAGTGCATCGGCCACCACATTAGCCTTGCTTGGATGGTAGTGCAACTAAAAAGGATAGTCTTTCAAAAACTCTACCCACCTTCGCTGCCTTAGGTTTAATTCTTTCTGGGTATAAATGTATTTCAGGCTCTTATGATCTGAAAATAGATCAAAACTATCTTCACAGAGGTTGTGTCTCCAGATCTTCAGTACAAACACAATCGCTGCCAACTCTAGATCATGGGTAGGTAGTTTCGTTCATGGGTTTTCAATTACCTTGAAACATAAGCTACTACCTTTCCCTCTTGCATCAACACCGCACCTAATCCAATCAATGAAGCATCGTTGTATAGAGTGTACCTCACACCATGAGTAGGCATGACTAGAACGGGTGCTGAAGTTAACCTTTTCTTTAGTTCTTGGAATGCCTGTTTACATTTACCATTCCAGATGAATTTCTCTTCTTTTTTTGGTTAACTTGGTCATTGGTCTAGCCAATTTTGAAAAATCTTGGATGAACTGGCAGTAGTATCCAGCCAAATCTAAGAAGCTTTTGATTTCTGTGACAGTTGTAGGCTACTTCCAATTTGATATCGCTTCTATTTTCTCAAGGTCTACTAATATCCCTTCTATCGAAACCACATGGCCAAGGAACTTGACCCTTTTTAACAAGAACCCACACTTGTTAAGCTTGGCATACAATTCATTTCTTCTTAGTAACTCCAAGATGATATGCAAATGTTCCACATGTTCAGCCTCAGATCTAGAGTAGATCAGAATGTCATCTACAAACACCACAACAAACTGATCTAGGTACTATCTGAAGACTTTGTTCATTAGATCCATAAAAGCAGTCAGTGCATTGGTCAAACCAAACGATATAACTATGAACTCAAAATGCCCATATTGAGTTCTGAAAGTTGTCTTGTATATGTCAGACTCTCTGATCCTTAGTTGGTGATACCCTCACCTTAGATCAATCTTGGAGAAATGAGTGGCTCCCCTCAACTAATTAAATATGTCTTCTATTCTGAGCAATGGATATTTGTTCTTTATCGTTGCTTGGTTTAGCCTTTGGTAGTCCATACACAATCTCAAGGATCCATCCTTTTTCTTCACAAACAGTATTGGACCACCCCATGGTGACTTGCTAGGTTTGATAAATCCCTTCTCGCGGAGCTCATCCAATTGTGTCTTCAGCTCAATTAGTTCTACCGGTGCCATTCTATAGGGTGGAATGGCTATGAGATTAGTGCCTGGATGCAACTCAATCTTGAACTCCAATTGTTTGTGTGGTCCAGTCTAGGTAGATCATCTGGGAACACCTCCGCATATTCCCATACTCTAGGTATCTCTTGTGTTTCCCTAGATTTTCTAGCATCCTCTTCTAACAATTTTTGAAGTCGTCTTTCTATTTTATAGAGTATAACATGTCTAACATAGGACTGCTTGGCAATCTCTGCGTGTCCCTGTTTATCTTCAATACCTCACCAGGTGGTAACTTTACAGTCACCCTTCGTTTTTTACAATCGATCTGTGCTTGATAATGGGTCAACCAGTCCATACCCAATATTACGTCATATCCATGAAAATGGAGTGCATAGAGATCAGCTGGAATCAGCTTGTCTCTAAACCTAAGGTCACATCTACAGTATCTCTTCGAACTCATAATAGTCCTAATGGGTGTGGCTATGTCTAGTGTCACTAACAACAAACTTGTTACCCATTATAATCTATCCACTAGGTCATTAGAAATATAGGATTTAGTGACACTTGAATCAAACAAAACTTACACAGCGACGCCAAACAAAAGAAACATACCTTTCACTATTGGAGTGGGATCAGTCTGGGCATTTATGGCATACAGTCGGGCATGATTTCTCTACTGTGGCTAGTGTCTTTGCTATGGACGACTACTTTGCCCACATGTTTGCTGTAGCTATTGAGGGGCTAGAGCTGGTGCTCTGGTAGGACATTGTCTAGCCAAATACCCTCTCTGATTGCACACAAAATATGACCCCTATTTCTTAGCCATCTCTCTCTAATCATCAATCGCACGGTCTAGCCGAGCCTGTTGGGTCTTTTGCCTATCATAAGTCTATGTCTAGCTCTAGGCCTAAAGCGCCAACCTCGCAAGTGTACGGGATCGCAGTAGTAATAACCGGTGAGACCGGATATCGTCCTCAGGGAACGTATAAAAATCAACTATCTAAAAGCCCGATTCACTATCAATTTAAACTTTATTAAAGCTACAAATTCGATTGATTAAGAATTAGAATTAAACTCATGTAAACAGTCAAATATAAAATTGAAAAGTAAATTAATGAAAAATCTTTAGATTAAATTATCTAGGATAGTAAACTTTCTTGTGATCACCTTCAATTCCTATTTCAATTAATCACATTCATTTGTTATGTAGGTTCTAGCACTAGTCATCAAAGCCTTTTCCCGAAGTACCTTAACACCTATTAGTCTAATCACTAATACCCACTCCCAAGGCGTACAGTTAATAGTCTAATGCATTAAACACAATTATAACGTGCAACCTCTTAGGCAATCAACAACCTCCTGGTCAATTGATTGATCTAAGTCTATAATTTTATTTTCAGATTATTAATCCTCTCTCACGAGTTAGATTAACATTCTATAATCATTCCTTTTATGGCCAGTAAAAAGAAAGCATTAAGCATCCAAATTATAAAACAAAACCTCAGAAATAGATTAATCAAAATAAGAATATCAGGATTCTACAATCCAGATTTACATCCTAGACTTAAAATAAACCTAGCCTGACATGATTGAGAGTTCACACATCAAAGAATTAAGATCGTAAATAAACATACTCAAACCTTAGACCTTGATCTTCAATTCTTCTTTGTCTTCTCTCTTTTCTCCTTTGCCAGCCGTTTTTATCTAAAAACTTCGTTTTCAAAAACAGATCATCCTCCTCAAGACCCTACTACAATGACCTATTTATAGTTTTTTACTAAAGAAAATCCTAAAATAATAAAATACGTTGACCGACCGCGGTCCATAAGTGCTGACCGCGGTCCACAGTACCATAAAAAAACTCAAATATGTGAAATCTCAAGCGACCGCAGTCCATAGATGACCGACCGCGGTCCGTGATTGATCTTCAGTTAACACCACACTGGTGACCGCAGTCACTGGATTACCGACCGCGGTCCACAGTGAGGTGTTATTTTCTTCCTTGTTCCTTGTTTCGTTTACCGCGGTCGGCAACGCCGACCGCGATCATTAGTGACTTTTCCTCATTTTTGGCCCTTTTCAACTCCTCGCGTTCTCCTATTCCTATTCCAGTTCATTCTAAACCTGCACAAACATTGCAAACCTTTCTCGGACATTATATTCATATAAAAATGTTAGAAATAACATTAAATCATGCTAATATGCAACTAATGATGCAACAATGCTCTAAATGCATATTTAACTAAATATAAGCAAATACACTAAATTTTCTATTACACTAATGCATATTATACATAAAACACTTATAGTATAATTAGTTTGCTATGCAACTAACAGTACCCATCCTGCGTACTCTTCTTCTTTTGTGGGGCTCCTGTGGCCTAACTTGGCTGCAACCTCTTGTTTTTTTTCTTAATGCATGCTCATACTCGAGGTCTCGCTCAACCAACTGTGCTCTCTCTACTATTTCTCTAAGGGTAGTTAACTTCAAAGGAGCTATGATCTTCCTGATCTCTACTTTTAGTCCCTCAGTGAATTTGTCAGTCTTGGACTGCTCATCCTTGATTAGCTCTAGGATGAATCTAGATAGCTCGATAAATCTCTGCTCATAGTCGGCCACTATCATGGTCTTCTGAGTCAACCATATGAACTCAGTCTGTAACTGTCTAGTCTTCGACATAGAGAAAAAGTGACCATAGATTAGAGCTTTGAACTGTTCCCATGTTATGACAGACTCATCCACTATGGGATCGTTCATAATCATCTCCCACCAATGATAAGTGTGTCCCACAAACTAATGCACCGCTAGTGCAGCTTTTATGGGTCCGATAACCCCCATAGCATTCAAATGCTTGTTCATCTCTATGAACCATCTGTCCGTTGCCACATGATCAGTCATGCCCTCAAATCCACTGGGTCACAGCTTCTGTAACACAATCAATAAATCTTTCTACTCCCATTCATACCCTATCGATCGGTCATGTGCTACTGAACTAGTGCGAATTGGTCCTTGATGAGTCTAAGGCTGAGGCTGTGCCTCTGATGGTGGCTGTGTCGGTGTCGGTGTCTATACCGATGGCTGCAGGATCCTTACGACTTGCTCCACTATTCTCTAGTGATCTCAGTGATCATTTCAAGCATCACCATCGACCCTACCAGTGCTGTTGCCACAGGTGTGCCATCGTCTCTCTGCCCTGACTCATCGGTGTTCTCCTTCCTAGTTTTAGTTCTTACCACCGTTCTTCTCATTCTCACCATTATCTACAAGGCAAAAATCACTCTCAGTATTCAATAGTTCAATCATAATGAAGCATAAAATTTTCCAATATTCAAAGGTATTTACTCCTTATCTTGTGACCCTTTGGGTGAAGCTTTTTCTCATGTTATTTGTACTACCATAGCTCTAGATTTATATTTCTAAGTTCTTGATTGTTATGTGGCCTATTGGTTTATGCTTCTAAGTTGTACTTTGAGGTCTCCATCCCTCATGTATGTTTTCAGGGTATTGGATTTGTTTGGTTTCATATGGCAATACTCAAAATTCTTATACATATATAACATGAAATCAATCAATCAATCAAGCAAGCAATACATGTTAGCATAATAAAATTCCAAACTTCCATCTATTCCTCCAGATTTGTGCATCCCATACCACCCTCACCCATTAGCACAGGTTTTCAGTCAGAGATTTCACTACACCCACACAATTTCATAAATGTCTCAATTTCTAAGGCTTCTCAAGCCCCGCTATGCTTAATTGTCCCATACCAGTCAAACACAATGCGTACAAGTTCTTTTAAAGATACTAATCATGCACCAAACATGGCCCGTCAATCTCCGAGTCTAGGATTCCTCCATACCCCAAATCTCTATGCGTCCCATACCACGTAGAAACCAGACATACAGGATCCTCCCGATCTAGTGTCCTAACCAATCAAGTGTTCATTTTCACACATGTTCAGTCTTTAGCTTATGTCCTAGAACATTTTATTTAGGTTTATGATCCACTGTGCCTTCGTGGCAACACCCAGTCTCTAAGGTCTTATCCTTGGGCTGAAAGATTTCTTTCATTGAGTTAACTAGCAACCTAACCACCTAAAGTGACATCTATCCATTTATTTAATCATTCGCCCAATATATCTAATAACACACTCTGATACTAGCTTTGGTATCAGAGGAATCATCTTTTTCCCAGTGAGCTAAAACCTTAGCTCTAATACCAACTTTGTAACACCTCGTCCCCTGGTCCATGTGTCTCTCAGGCCCCGCGTAGAGATGCATGCCCATCCGGCAGGAGAAGTCGGGAGACGGTCGTTCCCTAAGAACCAGAGTGCTACTTAATTTGTATATATCTTCACTTTCTTTCTTTCTAGTAATAATAAAATCAATTTAAATAGATATGAATTTTTTTTTTGAAATAAAATTTCTAAGTAAATAAAATGGATTAGTGTAATTACAAGTTAAGTGAGAAGCATCAAGTGCACATTTAAACAATTCAAAATCTTAGAAATAAACCAAAAATATTGGATTTCATCTATAAAACAATTAGTCCAAAAGTATGGGACACATGCCCAGTTCAAATTAAGTACCAAATATTATATACAAAGAGACAATAACCACCCAGTGAGGTTTTACCAAAATAGTCAGAGTCACCTAGAGATGGTCAACTCACACCGTGCCAACTGTCATTTAAAATGTAAAATTGGGGTGAAATCGAGAGCCTAGTAGATCATACAGCACATCACTAGCATTATTTAGATCAAAATACAAAAAATGCAAACACATTCATTACATTAGGGCATTTCAAACACTTTATTATTTTCTGCCGCAATTAAAACCAAAAGGTGTGGCCTCGGTGTCCCCCTTGTGGTTCGGGAGTGAATCCAAAGGTAATGCTCGAGGGTCGGTTACCTTTAGGGATCCTAACGGGGGCGTGAGGTCCAAAGTGACACCCAACCCCGTAACCTGTTTAGTTGAGGACACCCAAGATGACACCCAAAGGTCGATCATCACTCCGGTATGTGATTTCAATCTTAATTTAATCTTCTGTAGTTTCACAATTACGTTGCAACTCATACAACACAATTAATATTTCAAGATGCTTGTAAATCACTATACTGAATATTCATGTAATCTAAACATGGCACCAAATTATAAAACATCTCATGTTATCTGAGTATGCAAGTACTGAAATTTTTGAAACAACCAGGATGTTATTTCAATGTTCAATCAAACATTTCAATCAACATTCACACAAAAATACACCTAGCATGCTTCTAATACGTATTAAAAAAATCAATCATCATGATTTGTATTTAAAATCTAAATAATGGTAGAGAGTGCAGTAATCGCATCCACATTATTTTTTGGTTTCCTTGCACCTTTGTGCTACCTTTCGCCACTCTTTGATTTTTAATCTGAAAAATAAAAATTATTTTGTTGAGTCCAAAGCCTTTACACCTCCTTCAAATCGAATTTAAAATAGTTTCTCTGGCTTGGATATTTTTATTTAATGTTATTTTATTTGTAAAGTACTCGTGAAGTTCATATATACATATATATGAAACAAGATCCCTCGCATGGGTACGCACTATTCGACATCCCCAAAAAAAATTTTCTTTCACCTCTAATGCATCCAAAAAATAAATATTTTACAAAAATAATTCGCAATAGTATTATAAAAAAATGAAACCTAAGTCTTGAGCATTCAAAAAAATGCGAAGGTCTATTTGCGAGGTTTAAGATCCTAAATCTGATAATGCAAGATTTTTCATACACGCATTCAAACCATAGATTTAAAATATGAGATTTCAACGCAATGATTTAAAAATGCGATGATTGCCAAAATACAAGAGTTTCCAAAATACTAGATCCAAAAGGTGAGGTTTCCAAATGCGAGAAATTAAAAAATAGGAAGTCTAAAACATGAGATCTCAAGGCGAGGGTTTCGAAAACAGGATTGTAGTTTCTCATTCACATCAAGGCACACACATCAATCCAAAACACTAAACTATGAACATCAAAATGCAAGGATATCGAAAATCGAAGGCTATACCACGTTTTGGTGTTGTTTTCCACAGATCTGAGCTCGCAAATCTATTATGAGGGTTATTCTTCGCAGATCTGAGCTCGCAAACCCATTGTGAGGGTTTTAGTATGCTCAAATCATTCCAAAACTGCAACGAAAATCGAATAAACAAGATTGGGGTTTGCTATGCAAGAAAAATCAAATCTAGGGCATCGTTCGTTATGAATCTAAGCCTAAAAAACCCAAATCTGTGACGACCCCTCACTGGGCCCCCAGAACCCCCTCAGCGGGCACTCTGGGCTAGGTGTTCACTCACAGGTATTGTTCCCCCCCCTGGGAATTTATTTCGCCTCCATGGAG
>JAJIYU010014082.1:0-13429 GCA_030144865.1 Tinospora cordifolia
TTTTTTTGGGTTGTATTAAATTTTTTTTTTTTTTTTTTTTCTAGATTTTTGGGGGATTTTTAGTTGTTTGCCATAATTTTTGGGACACTTAACAGTTTGGGGGCCCCCCCCCCCCCCCCCCCCCCCAACAATGTTTTTTTATGAGTGAGACTAAATGTAGCGTGCCAATATGCTATTAAGACCCAAATCAATATTTTTTTTTTATTCATGAAATTCTCAATTTATCCGAACCCAAAACCATCTTCTCCTACTTCCTCATCTCTTCTTTTTCTTCTTCACTTGAAAAAAGAAAAAGAAAAAAAAAAAAAAACCCGCGAAGCAGACCCAGTTTCCGGATTACTGACCAATTAGCCACTTTTTTCTATCTTTTTTTTTAAAAAAAAATTGTTTCAGTTTGTTTAGAAATTTCACAACAAAAAATTGTGATTGGCCCCAATAGCACATGAGTGGTATGTTCAAGGCACGAGTGCGACCAAATGGATTATTAATGTGCCTGGAAAAAAAAATTTATATATATATGAGAAAGCAACCAACTATGAAAATAGTTTTTTTTTAATATGAAATTCGTTAACAATAAGCCCTATAAATAATTCGAAACGTAGTCCAAAGTTGCCCTTATCGTTTTCTTGATATTAGAATTTGTTTTCCTCTATAAGTCTAAATATCTGAATTCGCTTGTAAATTAAATAATTAATTGTTTCTATTTTGTTGAAAGTAAGAAAGAAAGATACAGCAACGAAGTAAATGAAAGATACAGATGACCTTATCCACAGCTTCTCCACTTTTTTGACACTAGTTGCTGCTTGAACCATGGGGACCATGACAAAGAAAGATGCTTGACTTTTGTGTAGGGATTTAAAAGTTTCTGTCTCCATCACATAGACCCACACGAGTATTCTTCCTTTGGAATTTGCCCATTAACCTTTTCTATTTCCACTTTCCCCACTTATTTCAGAAATAGCTGTGTGGTTTGTCACTTTGTCTTCCTCCACATTAGCCTTTTTCTGTGGCAAAATTGTTGCCTTTTAGTAGCTTTCCATAAATGATCATGAAAACCATTATATTCTTCTTTTCAACCTGACATCCTTGAGTTCCAAATCTCATCTGTAAAATTCTTTTCCAGCAGCTAAGGTAAGATTGAGGAACTGTTCTTTACCAGGGTTTCTCATTTCAAATCATCGAAGGAATCATTTTTTTTTTCTCTTTTGCTGAGAGCAGAAACAATTGCTTTTGTTTGTAAACTTTTGTTCTTCCCATTTCCACCTCTTTCTTTTTAACAAAAGAGGGTGTTTTAGTGTGGAGGCTTTTCAGTATATTGAAATTGAAAATGGTTGTGTGCTGAGTTATGCGAAGAAGACTGTAAACTCGACGTCTATTGTTTCAGAGTACCACAGAAATGTAACAAAAAACCCTTGAATTCTAACTTGATTCACAAGTTTTATTTGTAGTACATGGGGAACATTTCTTGTTTCTACACCTCAGCTCACTCTTTCACATATATATATGGATATTTACATGTAATTAACCAAACTGAACAAAGCATGCACCTAAACTGAAAAGGGGGTTCCTTTCCTGATGGTAATGTCGAAAAAGGATGAAAATTAGTTGCTGCTTGCTAGCTACTGGAAAAACTATTCTCCAAAACAGCCTTAATTTCCTAATGAAACAAAGAGATTGGATTCATTAAAATTTTTCACCAAGTCAGTAGCGATGAAATTCACCTTAATGAACCCAATCTCATGATCCCGCCCACTTGATTTGCTTCCAAAAGTTTTAGCTTTTCATTAGTGTAAGGTGATCTCAGATTATGAACTCTCTTGGAAGTTGAGTGAGCGAGAGAACGCCGCAGGGTTCGCTTGCAACACAGGAGAAGATTCCACCAAAGGAGAAGTCTTTTCATTACCCTTTGACTGAAATGCCTTGAAGAGCCTTCCTCCGGTGAGTGAATCAGCCTTGTCGCTTTTATTAATCCCCAAGGTAGCCCATATGGAACTCCTTGCCGCTTCACCAGGGTCATCAATCCTTAATGTCTTTGGAATCCAAAGACATCTTTCAGATTCGCTCTCTTTTCGTTCTTCCCTTTTCTCTGAATTGCATGGTTTCAGCATGTCTCCTTCTCTTGAATGCTTTCCCAATGGAGAATTAGGACCAGACCCCGGTGCTGCTGCTGTGTTTGATGATAAAGACGATGGTGTTGTAGTAGGCCATGGAAAAGTCCAAGGGCCAGGAACAGCACAGCCCCAATATGCTGCTGCGTGGTAGAACGGAATAGGAAAGCTTGAAGCACAGAAGGCAGGTGCAGGCACCGAAGAACTCCACTGACTTGAGTTCCATGGGTAAGCGGGCCACGGAGCTCCAGGGAAGCAAGGTATTTGAGGCGGGAATCCATTACAGTTCTGCGGCAACACATGAGGCTTTGTAGGATTGGAAGCACCAGTCGAAGGCTTGTTAGAGCTGGTTTCATCGCCATTATTACCTCCTCCACCTCCACCAGAATCTGGAATTTGGAGTTGTTCTGGTCTATGAAAGCCGTTTCTTGTGCCATTTTTTGATTTCTCCGCTATTTTTAGCACAGAAGCCATGGATTCACAAAGAGGAGTGTCTGCCCCAAATGTGAGAACGGTGCCACCTTGTCTTAATCCAGCATGATGGACAACATCAGGAGCCACGCTGGCTCTAGCAGTTTGAAGAGCTTCAGAAACAGTTATGTGTCGGTAATGTGAGGTTGTGTTCTTGTTTTTGCGGCGACCGGCACCTACGGGAACATTCCTCATTGTTCCACCTGCGGTCCAATATCTCTGGCAGTTTTTGCAGAAATGGCGGGGTTGGTTTACGTTGTAATTGTTGTAGTAACAGAATTTAGTGTCCATGCTGTTGCACCGGGGACAAGGAAGTATCTTGTCGGGCTTCTTCAGTGCTTTCTCCTGAGAGACACTTGTGTCACTATTTTCTTCTTCTGTTTTTGATGTCTTTAATGTTGAAGTTTCTTTCTCAACCGATGGTGTTTTCGGGTTCTCGTTGACGATGGCGGCAGAGGAGGGCACAGGATCTTTTTTTATTTCTTCGGAGATCACATTCACTGCTTCTGCTTCTTCTTCTTCTTCTTTTTCTTCTTCGTTCTCAGTGGTATCAGAGGGTATTGAGCTCAGAGGGTTGTCCTGTATTTTCACCAAGTACTCAATAAGGACTTAAAATGAAAAGAAAACTTTAAAACTCCTCATTATATACCATAAAATATATTAACGGAAGATGATCCTAGTGGGAAAGTAAATATTATGTCAATCTTTGTGTGCTCTTACTCTCATATTTTCAATTTTTTTTCAAGTGAATATGATCTATATTTGAAAACTAATTGACATAATTTTCATGGAAAGAAGACTAAAGCTTCTTTGGCCCAATTCCCATCCCCCAAAACAGAGAGTTGTTGAAATTAAAATGCCTAATTAAGATTAGAAAAAAAAAAGAATTAAGAAAAGCAATTAGAGTTAATAAAATTCTGGGATGTTCAAATTCTGAGTCGAAGAAACTGTGGCTTAGTAGAAAAAGTAAGAAAAGCACCCTGACACAAGAGGTGGAACAGGAGAAGGAGAGGAAGAAAAAAAGAAGACGAGAACAGCAACGCTCGGGAACTCCTATTTTCCAAACAGAAGTTTCTGGTTTCAGCAAAATGGGCAAAAAAAAGTGCGTTCACAACCTTAATTCAACAGCCATACAACAATTAGTTAAGAATAATTAAGAGCAAAAAATTGAGGAAAATTCCTTGATTTAACCTCTGGAGAACTTTTCTTTTAAGCTTACCAGTAGCCAGAAGAAGTCCATCATCCAAAGTAATACTGCTCTCTAGCTCTGACATTCCCCAGAAGTACAGAGTACCAGAAAGCTTATTTTCTCGAGCAAGAAATCAGAAAAGAAAGCAAAGGAAAAAAGCTTAGGAAAGGAAAAAAAAAAGCATTTGAAACAGTGAAGCATAACATGGGAAAAACTCAGTTGTCGTAAAACGAAAACCTCAAAGGAACATAAACCACACAAAATTAACAAGACACAAGACCACCAATTTAGTAAACAAACCCAACCCAACCCACGATTTTAATCTCTTTTCTGTGTAATAATTTGTTCTCTTGGACTTGGCGAATTTCCTTAAAATTTTCGAAATACTGATTTCTTTACACGAAAAGACAATCCTATACCTTCTGTTCCGCTTGTTCTTTCTCTACTTCTTTGCTTAATTCCTTCTCCTGCAAAACAACGCAGTCCTGTTCAACACCCCCAGCAGTTCCACCACTGTCACCGGCAGTAGGCTGAATTTCTTTGTTCTGCGAAAGCGGAATCGTCTTTCCGAACAACTTTATCGCCATGTCTTTAATCTCCAACATTCTTGCTTGGTTCTCTCTCTGATCTCGAGATCTCAGAGACCCGAAACGATCCGACACGCCCGGCGTTTCGTGACGGGGTAAAAGTTGTCTTTGTTTGCTTCGTCTTCGGTGGCGACGTAGCACTTGTTAAGACGTTGGTTGTTCTCTTTCTTCTTCTTCTTGGTGTTTTTGATCTGTTGAATAAGCTGTGGATGCCACGTCAGCGAAACGAGCATTCTTGGCCACAAGTTTTTGTGGCCGTGCAAATCTTCCCCTACCCATTCACCAGCCCAATTAGGTGGACGCACTTCCTGTCCTAGTCAGCACGCCAGCCCTACCTCAATTACTCGCCGATTAATTGGCAGCCTCTGTAGCACCTCGCCTGGGATTTTTCTTTTTCCTTTTTCTTTATAAGAGATTTTGTTTTTTATTTTCTTTTTCAACTTTTTGGACTTGTGGAAGGAAATGGAAGTGCGCCCACACGCGAGTTTCTTTAGGATATTTTGGCTTTAGCATTTAAAAGGTGGCGACAAGAAGCAAGATGTGGAAAAAGTTAATTATATAGAGAGAAGAGTGCGTAAAAAGTTCCAACGGTGTATCCACCCCACTGTCACCCGCACGAAAAGGATGGTAAAAAAAAAAAGTACAGGAAATTCTTGTCAAAATTATTGAGTTTCCTTTTATGGCCCTGTTTGGCGTACCTGTTTTAACAGGTATGTTTCAACTGTTTTGAAATGAAAAAGCTTTTTTTAAAACATTTATCAATACACTTTCTGAGGATAAAAATATGATTTGCAGATGCTGTAAGTTAGTCATTCTCCTCGAACGATTCTACAATTTTAAAGATAAATGCCTCTTTTGGCCTTTGATTTTATCTCTTTCCTTCCATCTACCCATTTCAAGCGAAACACCCCAACAACAAGACGAAATCCAAAAATTAAGAAAGCATGAAATCCAAACAAACAAAAAGATGGTGTTGCCAAAAAATGGAATTCGAGAAGAGAAAATGACATAGTAAGGCCATTGATGATGACGAAAATGCTAGACCAAGCCATGGGAAGATGCAAACGTTGAAAGCAAGCCAAATATGGCGACAACTCTAGCAATGGGAGTGGAGGCGGAGGAGTTCTATATGATACTCCAGTTGGGTGCATGCAGTTAGGTACATCCAAAGGGACAATGGCGATGGGAGCCAGAGCTGTAAGCTAACGCAAAAAAGAGAATAAGAGTAGCCATAGCCAGTGATGGAAGTCAGCTTTCGAGCGGGAGGATGTCGATGAGAATACTAAAAGCATTAAGCTCCATGAGATAATAAAAAAATTTTAAATTTTGTAAAAATAAATGAGAGAAAAAATAGTACATATTAATTTAAAAATTTTAATTACTAAGGAGGCGAACAAACAAAAATATTATTTATATAAAAGGGTAAAAATGTCAATTTTATTATAAAATTGCTTTTTTTAAGTTATAAGCAGTGCCATAATTGTTAAAATTCAATTTTAATAATCTATGACAAATATAATTACTTTTCATAATCACTTATCTAATGATCATTTTTTCATAATCACTTTCACATAAGTAGAATCATAAACTGTAACACCCCGACTCCCGAAAACACTTACAATTTCTACATTGATCTCATACTTAGCGATACATATACATACATGTTCATTTTTATCACATGACACTGTCGAGAACCGGGATATTTCTTGTTTCACACATCAATAATAAATCTCCTAGTCCCACCAGGTCACATCCCACAAGATCATATGAGTAAACAACTGAATAACAAATAAATTTATAACTAAAAACATGGGATGTTATATTGTTCAATTTAATCTAATAATAATCAAACTAACATCTGATCTCATGGCCTTGTTTTAAATAACAACTCAATAAATGAAATAAAGGGAGATTCACTGACTACTTACCTATCTAAAGACAATAATAAACTTATGTCTAAGAAAACCTCATCAAGGAGGTCTACCACTAATTACACTCAACTCGTCTCATCAATGGCAATGCTCAACTACTGGGTACCTGATAAATAAGAAAAGGGGTGAGCTCAAAGAGCCTAGTTGATCATACACAATATATCTCAAGCATTATTAAAGTCAAAACACATAATATGCAAACACTTATCAAACATTAGGCGTTTCAAGCAATTCAATTGTTTTTCAATTGACATTCAAACTGAAAGGACCATCCTCGTTATTCTTATCAAAATATCGAGCGCCTAGCACTAATGACAAGGAGGGGTCATTCCCATCATCCAATGTCCCAGAACTAGGGTCCAACCTAGTGTTCCATTTCAAATATAATATCAATTTCATAATTTGAGAACACCCACAGTGATCAATTGTGACTCACTAAGCCGGTATGTGGTTTAATTCTTGATTATAATGATCTTAAAGTGTTTAACAAGATCAAGTTCTAGCATGCTCAATGTCTTCTACTTTCCACACATAACCAAAATATTGTAAAAACATAAATTCAACATGTACACAATTATAACACATGTTATCCAACATATAAGGCATATCACTCAACATATCATTCATACATGAAATCAATCAATCACAATAATGACATAATCACACCCTAGCATTCTCCTAGGTATTTAGTTAAATAAGCATACAATCATATTTCATATTTAAAACTAAAATAATACAAAATAGCACGGTAATCATTTCTACCTGTTAGTGCACTTCTTCAGCTCCTGCTCTTGTACACTGTCAACTCAAATGTCGTGACTCCTCAATCTAAAATATTTAAGGTAATTATTTTTAGTAATTGAACATCATATAATATTTTTAAACCATAAATTTACTAATTTTTTAACAAACATAACAAGTAGTGCACCATTCATCTTTTCAGTGTATTTAGTGCGCACTATTCCCCATGTTCGATAATTGAACTTAACTTACCTTTTTTTTTCAATTATGATCACTCACTATCTAATTACTTTTAAAACCTTTTTAAAACCCTCTAAAACCATTAAATATTCAGCCATGACCAGCATGCGTCATGTGCATAAAATCATACTCGTTTTCATGATTTATAGGAATATTCTCAAGATTTGATGTATATTAAAGTCTTACACCCCTTTCTAGCCTCTCAAGTATGTTTAACCATGAGTTTCCAGCAAGCTACCTTGCTGATTTTTTTTAACATCTAAATGCATGGAACTCTCACAAAATTTGCAATTACACTCAATTGTCACTTAAACATGTCAATACCCTAATTATATCATGCACACATGCCTTGTTTGTATGCTTTATCATCATGCCTTAAAAATCAAAATTTTGTTTATCTATATTCATGATTTTCCAACAACCTTACTCACTGATTTTTCATCAAATAATATTTTATTAACATCACTTTACCATATATATATATCATTAATCTCTACATGCATCATGCATAGTTGCTAGTTTCATGAACATACATGCATATTTGATCCCTTTTCCCATGTAGATTTTATTTCCTTCAACTTTTCATGTTTCAATAGACTTGTAACGCTCTAAATCATAAGATTCATTGCTACAAATAAAAAAATGACCATAAGAAAGGAATAAGATCATTATACCTTATTACCGTTGCCCGGAACGTCTCGTTAATGATGTATGCTTCAAAAGAGAGTTCTTGGCTCTTCTTTGGGCTAATTTACTCTTGGCTCTTCTTTGGGCTGATTTACGTTTCTGTTTTGATGATGGAATTAGGAAAATATTTCAAAAAATTTTGATGGAAATAATGATCCAATTAAGAGGATGAAAAGAAAGAGAAAACAAAAGAAAAGAACGTGTAGTAATCATGGTGTAAATTGATACCTTATAGCATGGATTATTGGTGATTCGATGCGTGTAATCTCCACTTTTTTATAACCTTTCTCTATGGCTGAAGTTAGAGGACGACTAGAGCGAAAGATGGAGAAAGGAATCAACATCTAAGGAGTGGAAGAGAATAGAGAAAGAAAGAAGAAAAGAGATAGTGTGGCATATTACCTTGTAGAACTGATTTGAGGTAATTATTGGCCCAAAATCTCAAGTTTTTGTGATGTTCTTCTTGTGTTAACTAGGGGGGTCGACTAGTTCAATAGAATAGAGAAGAATGTTGACTTTTGGGATGAGAAAAGGTGGGAGGCGCCACTTCTAATGTTGGATAAGAGTTGGGATTGGTTTGACAAGGACAATAGAGAATTTGAGTGTATTTAGGACTCTTTTTATTGTAATCTCTACTAGAGTTTGATTTCTATCCAATTTTTCCTCTTTTAACTCATATGGGACATCCAAGGGTTTCATTTCCATGTTCCAAGCTTGATTTCTTATTCAACTTTTGGCCCACATACTTGCCCCATGTCAGTTTTCAGCAATACAGTATTTTAGGTCCACTAATTATACCTTTATTTCTCATTTGTCTATTAACTCTTTCTAAGTACTTTTTTACTTCTTTCATACTTTTATTTACTCGTTTAAATTACATCTTATTTGTAATTGTTGGATTTAGTTTGTGCGCCAAGTTTATATATTTTATTAATAAATTTTTATTTTATGTACAATACGCTCTATGTATGCATATAATGACCATTTACCCGTAAGTGATAAAATTATCGTTTTACCTCTTGGGCCTTAAGAACTTGTCTTTGGTTTTTCTTAGTTCTGCGAATTAAAATTTATACTTTTTAAGTATTTTATTTTATGTTTATTTACTTTAACTATTATTCAAAAAGTTTTATAAGTTTTTGGGATGTTACAATCTACCCCCCTAAAAGTAAATTTCGTCATTGAAATTTAAAGTCGCTTACCTGAATCATTCGCCGCCTACAGCAATGCCAATCAGGTGCTCCTGGTGAATAGACTGGGAGATTTGGTTCACATTTCATTTTCTAATTCCTAGGTTGTTTCCTTGACGCCGTGATGCCTCCAAAAGACTTTGACTAATGGAATGTCTTTTGCAGACTCCTCATATGTGGCATCGTCTTGTACTTGTATCTCCTCCCAGTGGATGATATGAGAGGGGTCAGGCTCGTGCTTTCATAGCATCGATATGTGAAAGATATTATAAACAAAGACATCTGGTTAGGCAGATCGATCTCATATGCACATTCTCCAATTCGCCTTGTGATCTCAAACGACCTAATAAATCTTGGTGACAATTTTCCCTTGTGTCCAAACTTTCTAATACCCTTTTGAGGACTAACCCTCAAAAATACTCTATCACCCACTTGGAACTCCAAGGGCCTCCTTCGTTTATCAACATAGTTTTTCTATCAACTCTAGGCTGTCGCTAATCTCTTTTGAATCAATTTGACTTGCTTGTTCATCTCTTCTACTAAGTCTAGTCCTATAAGCACTCGATTTTCCAGATCTGCCCAGCATGATGGTGACCTACAAGGTCTACCATACAAAGCCTCATAGGGTGCCATTTGGATACTTGCTTGATAGCTATTATTTTAGGCAAATTCAGCTAAATGCAAGTGCTTGCTCCAGTTTTCCTTGAAATCAAGAACACATGCTCTCAACATATCCTCCAAAATCTGTATTACTCTCTCTGAATTGAGGGTGAAAGGTTACGCTCATTGTTAGTTAAGTACCCAACTGTTTTTGCATACTCTGCCAAAATTGAGATGTAAACCTCACATCCCTATCTAATATTATAGTCTTGGGTACTCCGTGTAGTTTTACAATCTCCTTAACATATAGTTCCCCCAGTTTACTAATTGGATCTGTGGATCTGATTGGTAGGAAGTGAACTACCTTTGTGAGATGATCAACTATAACCCACACAGTGTCTTCCCTTTTCTGATTCTTAGGCAATCCGCTAACAAAATTCATCGCAATGTTGTCCCATTTCCACTTTGGTATAAGAAGAGGTTGGAGCAAACATGTGGGTCTCTTGTGTTCAACTTTCACCTGCTAACAAGTTAAACATTTAAAAACATATGTAACCACATCTTTCTTCATCCCTTTCCACCAATAAGTCTTGCGGAGGTTCTGGTACATCTTGTCACCTCTAGGATGCATAGTATATTTAGTCTGGAGTGCTTCATCCAATATCATATGTCTACTCTACCCACTCTCAAGTACATAATCTCTGTTGCCCAATCTCAGCATGCCATCTATATCAATTTTAAAACCACTATGTCTGCCTTGTTTTATACCTTCAATAAGATCTAGGATCCACTTGTCAGGTTTCTGCTCTTCTTTGATTTGTTTAAGTAGATCTGGCTGACACATCATAATGAATAACACTACTTGATCCTCATATTTTCTAACACCCAAATTATAACTCTCTATCAGCTGATACATTTGACCTTTTTCTTTTTCAATTTTACTATATTTTCTACTCAAGGCATCTACTACAACATTCGCCTTTCCTAGATGGTAGTGAAGATGAAAGTCATAATCTTTCAAGAATTCCATCCATCTTCTTTGTCTGAGGTTCAACTCCTTTTGAGTGTATATGTATTTCAGACTTTTATGGTCCGAGTACAAGTCAAATTTCTCTCCATGTAGTAATGTCTCCAAATCTTCAGGTCAAAAATAATAGTTGCTAGCTCTAAGTCATGAGTTAGATAGTTCTGTTTATGTACCTTTAGTTGTCGTGAGGCATAAGTGACAACCTTACTGTCCTGCATTAATATAGCACCCAAACCATTCCTTGATGCATCAGTATAGAGTGAATAACCCAATGTATGAGTTGGGGTAATAAGTATCAAGGGTGAAGTAAGTCTCTTCTTCAACTCTTGGAAAGTTGATTCACATCTATCATCCCAAATAAACTTGACTCCTTTCCGAGTTAGTTTTGTCATAAGGTCTGCTAACCTGGAGAAGTCTTGGATGAATCGCCTGTAATATCCAGCTAACCCTAAGAAACTTCAAATCTCAATGACTATTTTTGGTTGTTTCCAGTTCATCACCGCTTCTAATTTCTCCGGATCAACAGATATGTCTTCTACAGATACTACATGCCCAAGAAATTTTACCATTTTCATCCAAAATTCACATTTACTAAATTTAGCATACAACTGATGGTTTCTAAGAGTCTCTAAAACAATCTTTAAGTGTCTCACATGATCTTTCTCTAATTTCGAATAAATCAAGATGTCATCAACAAAAACTACTACAAACTAGTCCAAGTAAGGTCTGAAAACCCTGTTCATCAAATCCATAAAAGTTGTTGGTCCATTAGTCAGACCAAAAGGCATTACAGTGAACTCAAAGTGACCATATCTAGTTTGAAATGCTATTTTTGAAATGTTTGACTCTTGAATACGCAACTGGTGATATCCTGACCTTAGATCAATCTTAGAGAAATATGTGGCTCTTCTTAATTGATCAAATAGATCATCAATTCTAGGTAATGGATACTATTCTTCATAGTAACATTATTTAGCTTCCTGTAATCAACGCATAATCGCATAGACCCATCCTTCTTCTTCACAAATAATACTGGTGCACCCCAAGATGATTCACTCGGACGAGTGAAACCTTTTGCTCGAAGTTCATCTAATTGAGTATTTAACTCCTTCAGTTCATCATGTGCCATCCTATAAGGTGGAATAGCTATAGGATCAGTTCCTGGATAAACTTCAATCTTGAACTCTATTTCCTTTCATGGTGGTAGTCCTAGCAAGTCATCTAGAAATACATTCATGTAGTCTCTCATTACCACAATGTCTTGTATCCTTGAATGAGTCATCATAATCTCAACCATCAATATCCATGTAAACAATTAATCAACATCAACATAAATCAATAACATTTCATTCATTCTATATGAAACTTGAAGTCTTTATATGAATCTTAATAATGAAATATCAAAACTTTGTACCAAAGAAAATAACTAGTTCATATTACATCTTTTCTATCATTACTCCCAAAAGTATCTATTTGTTATCCTCAGTGGACAATTCTTTTTCAATCTGTTTGGCTCTCTCTATGATTTCTTGAAGTGACTAGAAATCATATGGTGAAAGCCTTTGTCTAATCTCAAACCTCAATCTACGATGGAAAGTTATCATTTCTTCTGCCCAGCTAAGTGTGAACTCCACGTGTTGTTCTTCCTCGTTCGAATCATCAATCCAACCACTCTTGTTTCTAGGATTTTGTTGGTTATATCTTCGGTTAAAATCTGGGTCATCACAATAACCCAACTAAAATTCTTTCTTGCTATGATTGTTGTTACTATTGTTCCCACTTCTTTATGGTTCCATCTACACAATCAACATATTAACAATGTTAAGACATGTGTATCAATCGTGTTATCATGACTCTAGATGCATGTCTCTAGGTTCTCGTTTGTTCAGTGGGCTATTGGTTTATACTTCTAAGTCCATTGTGAGGTTATTCTGAAACCTGTAATGTTTTTTTTGGGTATAGGCCTGGGCTTACTAATAAAAATTTTCATGATCTACATATTTCAAAATTCAAATAAACATAACATGCAAGCAAAACAATCACGCATGTATTCATATAATGTTATGCTAGTATAGAGAAACTTCTGAGCTTCCATTTATGCCTTCGAGTTTGAATGTCTCATACCACCCTTGCTTGGCAATATAGACTTCCACTTAGAAATCTCACTACACCCATAAAATTTCGCAAATGTCTCGATGATTAAGGTCTCCCAAGCCTCACTATGCTCAACTGTCCCATACGAGCTAAGCATAAGGAAACAAGCTCCTCCAAAGTCATCGACCATTCACCAAATATGGTCCGTCAATCTCTGAGTCTAGGATTCTTCCATATCTTCAAATTTCTACATGTCCCATACCATGTAGAAACCAAAGATACAATATCCTTCCGATCTCATGTCCTAACCAAACAAGTGTTTTATTTTCACATATTTTTAGTCTCTAACCAATGCCCTATGTGACACCCCGGCTCCCGGTCGACCGTCTCTGCGTCCGTTGCGACGGTCCGTCGCTCGGGCCGCGCGTGAAGACGGCGCGCGCCCGTCCGTTCGTTCGTTCGTTCGCCGAGAGCCGGAGGCCACGTGGTTCGGTTTCTTTCTTTTTCAGTCTCAGCCTCTTGTCTTTCTATTTAAATTGACTATGATGTGAAAAATTAAAATGT
>JAJIYU010014083.1:0-13450 GCA_030144865.1 Tinospora cordifolia
ATACCAAAATATGCTTCAGAATTTAGTATACATATTACTTTCTATATATTGTATGCATATTATAAAAAATATAAACAAAATATACCAAAATATATCATAATATACCAAAATGTATCATAATATGCCAAAAAAACTCAACATTTTATAAGATTGGACCAAATTTTAGCCCAATTCTTTGTTTAACTAGATAAAAATTAATTCTAAGCCCATAACTTCTTTTATTATAGAAGGTAAAACAATATTTACTAAATTTATGATATTGTTTTATTTCATGTTATTTTATCCTTTTTCTATTCAATCTAATTTTATCCCATGTTATTACATAAGAAAAATTCTATCTTATTCTACCGAACAAACACACCTTAAAACGGAAATGAGTAATTTGATAAATATTTATTAAAAATTAATATTTTAAATAATGAAAATACTATTAAAAATAATGTTAAATTCAACGAACTTTAAAGAATTATATACGGGCCCAACGGGGAGGAAAAGATCAGAGCTACAAAGGGTAGGCTTGCGAGCCTTGTTCTTCTTGTTGTTCTTCAGTTCCTCGATTTGTATATTGCAATTCATCTTCCAATGCTCCGAAGACCATCGTTCTCGTAGAGGGACTCAATTTTTATTTTTGAGATTCAATCAGAGATCCAATATGATTACAATTCCTTATACCACTGCTCTCACCACGCTCTTCAGCTACGGATTGCTCTTCGCGTTCGGCCAAATTAGAGATCTGTTTCGTAAATTTATCGACTGGTGGACTTCCAATGGCCTCCAAGTGCGTTCCTTTGTTTTCTCGCTCGCTAAGTCCTTCATCATTGATTGTTTTTGTTAATTTTGGTTTCCTTTTTTCCTTTAAAAACCCTTTTTATGGTTATGATTTTTCTGCAGGGGTATGCGCCAATCTGCTTGGGGCTAGAGGATTTCTATGTTCGACGTTTGTATCTTCGAATTCAGGTAAGTGATTTACTTAAATATTTTTTTGAGAATATAATTATTAGGATTTGCTTCGAATTGGTTTAGTTTGTCAGTTGATTTTTTGAATACGTGGATGAACACAATAATAAAATATTGATGTGGTATAGATTGTGAATATATTGTGGTCTTTTGAAGTTGTCGAGAATTATTAACTGTAAAACAAGCGTTTCTACGGTTCTGTGGAGGGAAAAAGGCTGATGATTGCACAATGAGATGTTGCCAAACGCTTCCAAAAGGGCTTTCAGTGCAACCTCACTTTGCAAAAGTTGTACAAAATGGCGGCCTATGATTATTAATAATGAAATGCAAGAAGCTTGAAGTAGCCAGAGTTAAAGTAAGTACTAAGGCTGGGGATAGACTAAGGCATACTTTTTTATAGAGTATTATTAATAGACAAGAAATGTTCGTGCCAATAATTATTTTCTATCTTTCTTAGTTAGTGTGAATCATCAAAGTTGTACATGTTCTTCTTGATGAAAGAATCGTCGCACTTGGAGCTTTACTTGGTGCCAAGTTATTTTAATTTTTAATCTTGGAAGTTCATGGCGTTTTTATTTAATGGACTTCAACTGTAGTGAACTTCATGGTTTGTTAAATCATTAAGGGCAATATTCAAATTGAATTGTAAATAGAATCATAAATTTTAGTAATCTTTATTATTTTTCAAACAATATAATCCAATCTAGTATTTGGATATGCAGATTTGATGATTTAAAATTATTCTAAAACTCACTTTACATATAAATATATCAAAAGAACAGTCTATTACTCGTATATTATCTTTTTTTTTTAAGAAAATTTACATGAATATTCATTAAATAACAAGGTCTTATAATTTTTTTTTTTTTTTTTTTTTTTTTAACCACAGTTGTCCTAATCACAATTTAATGACTTGTAGCTAGTCCAAGGACTCAAATCGAGTCGTGTGGTTGAGAAAAAATCGCACAATTTGATTAAGAGGGGTGCGATTTTTCTCCATCTGTGATTTTTTTTTTTTTTTTTTAAATTGTGAATCGTAATGGTTGTGATTTGAATTTAATCATAAGATTCAAATTGTAAATCTTAAAAGTTTAATAATAGTGGCTAAACCTATAGCATTTGCCTCAAATACAAATTTCCAATTCCAAACTTCATATATGGCTTTTTATTCTTAGAAAATGATGTAAATTTATTACATGTAAGCATTCTACGTTTACAATGCATATTTGAAAGTGCTTCTACACAAATTTTCTGTGTTAGATAGAAGTTCGCTATTTCATGAGTGCAATTTAATATCTGATCTGCAAGTGAGTGAAAATGAATGCAAGTAGTTTCACGTTGTTATTCTTTTCGAAGGATTGTTTTGGGAGACCAATAGCTAGTGCTCCAGATGCATGGATTGATGTGGTTGAGCGATACTCTAATGACAGCAACAAGACCCTAAAGTGAGCGTTTACATTATGTTTAGACAAATTTCTTTGCTTGTAAAGAAAACTGTTTTTTGATGACTGCCAATGATATACTCTGATGTATCTCTTGCTATGCAGACGGACCTCGAAAATAAATAGATGCCTTAATTTGGGATCTTACAATTATCTTGGATTTTCTGCGGCAGATGAATATTGCACTCCACGTGTTATTGAGTCTCTGAAAAGGTTTTCTGCAAGTACATGCAGTACTCGTGTTGATGGTGGTATGTATTGTCAACTGCTAAATATTTGCTTATTTAGTTGATTTCTAGCTAATGCAGTGTGCCATCAGGTACTACTAAATTGCATACGGAATTAGAGGAGTCTGTTGCTAGATTTGTTGGAAAGCCAGCTGCAATAGTTTTTGGGATGGGCTATGTCACAAATTCTGCTATCCTTCCAGTCTTAATTGGAAAGGTTTTGTTTAATTGGATTATTTTGCATAGGACTAATTCATAGCAAATGGTATCTGTCCGTAATTTGTATTCTTGCCACAATTCTGCTTGTTAATTAAGTTTCTATGCAGGGTGGTTTGATAGTCAGTGATTCTTTGAATCACAACTCAATTGTCAATGGTGCTCGGGGATCAGGGGCTACAGTTCGAGTTTTCCAACATAACAGTAAGCTTTTAGTATGATATTTTTTATTGCAAGTTCTAACTTTAATCTAACAAATTGTGGCTTGCTAATTTTTATCATTATGCCTTACATGTGATTTTTTTTTTTTTTTTTTTTTTTCTGATAGCACCATCTCATCTGGAGGAAGTGCTAAGGGAACAAATTGCTGAGGGACAGCCTCGGACACGTAGACCTTGGAAAAAGATAATTGTTGTTGTTGAAGGTATCTACAGTATGGAAGGAGAACTTTGTAAACTACCTGAGATCATAGCAGTCTGCAAGAAATATAAGGTTGTTCTCTGTGATTTGTAGCTGTTTATTGGATGTATACATCCATTGCTTCTGGATTCTTGTTCTTTTTACAGAGTGCTATAAATATAAAAGGGGTTTGCAGTGTGCCCCATGTGTTGCGTGCCAGGCTGGCATCCACATGATTTTTTTGTTGCACGTACATTAATTATGCCGTCGTGTCACTTTTGTGCACTAAGCATGTGTGTGACCCTATGTATCATATATGTATAGCATGACTCCAATTCATTGGTAATTTAAAACTCTCAATACTCTTGTGCATCTTTACATATCTATTCTATGTTAAACATTTATCTGGGTATTATGAAAGGGTATAGATACATGTATGTATTATCTACAATTAATTTTTTTTTTTTTCACATCAATTGTTATTTATTATTGGCTTACAACTCATGAGTAACACTAGATATAGATCATTATTTATTTGAATGCTTTTTCTGGAAATGCTATACATGACTGTACTGTGTTTGTGTTTTGAAGTTCTAAAAGGTTCCAAATTAAGCACTGATGCACTTGGCCCCACAAGCATGCATAATTAGGTTGTGTTTGGGAAAGATAGCGTTAACTTCTTTTTCTTACTTCTTAGAAAGCACTCTTTGGCCTATTATCTATTTGCAAATTCTTTCCTTTTTTTTTTTTTTTTTTTTTTTTTTGTTGTTGTCGTGCAAATAGTTTACCCAGTGATTTCATTTGCTTTTTCTTGACATGATAGGCTTATACATACTTGGATGAAGCGCATAGCATTGGAGCAGTTGGCAAAACTGGAAGAGGCGTTTGTGAACTACTAGGAGTGGATACTGCTGATGTGGACATAATGATGGGAACTTTCACAAAGTCATTTGGGTCATGTGGTGGTTATATTGCCGGTTCCAAGGTGTAATTCCTACTTCTCTACCTTAATTCAACTCAACTCAACTAAGTATTTTCCAGTTGCATGGGGTCTACTACAGGAATTTGCTTTCTCCACTCTACTCTATCAAGGGCTAGGTTGACATTCAAATTGCTAGACGTTAGATCATTATTAATTCTCCCTGTTTTTGTTATTTTAGGTCTCCTATCTATCCATTTATCAAATTAGTTGTTAAGCTAAGGGAGGTAAGAAAATTAAGTTTTCTCATGGAAAAAAAATTTGCATTTATGTGAAAGAGCTACAATCAAATATAGCCATAAAAAAAAAATTCTTAAGTACTTATTCTCAAGAACAATTTTTCAAGAACATATTATTTTTAAGGAAAATCTTCTTAGTTATGAAACACACCCTAACAATTTTACCACATATGCATGTTAGCATTCATATTTTTGTTACGCTAGTTTGTTAACATATTTCTTTTAATTGCCCAACATTCTCTTCACCTTAATGGAATAAATTAATCTTGATACTCAATAAATTAATCAGAATATCAAATAACTAATGGGTATGGGAAGTTTTGGCGTTTTAACATTTAACATTTTATTAGGAGCTTATTCAATATCTGAAGTATTCATGCCCTGCACATCTCTATGCAACATCAATTTCACCTCCTGCAGCACAACAAATTATATCTGCCATTAAGGTTGTTCTTGGCGAAGATGGCTCATGCAGAGGTTTGGGGTTACACCTTCCTCAAGTCGTTTCTATATATATATATATATATAATCTTCCATGGTGGCAATCACTAACAAATTTGGGATGTTTATTCTTTATACTCTATGCGTTGAGCTAGTTTTGGCTTTTGCAGGTGCTCAAAAACTTGCACAAATACGTGAGAACAGCAACTTTTTCAGGTCAGAACTGAAGAAGATGGGTTTTGAGGTTCTTGGGGATAATGACTCACCAGTAATGCCTATTATGCTTTACAATCCAGCGAAAATCCCAGCATTTTCCCGAGAGTGCCTTAAACAGAATGTGAGAATGACAGTTTCTAAGGGATTTCAATCATAAAATGTGTTTATGATAAAGAGAGAACATGCAATTATGGGCTTATGGGGCTAATGGCATTGACACTAACAAAATTGGTTTAGTATGTAACATTTTAACAGGGCACACTTCATGTGTTAAGTTTTAGATTAGTAGGTAAACATGTGATGTTAATCCTAAGTCTATTGAATTCTTGTGGCTTTTACCATCTATACATTACAACAAATCTTTAATCTGTAGCAACTAAAACTGATAGGCAATCCATTCAAATTCTTTTTTTTGTTCAATCTTAATCCAATCCAATGCAGTGAAAATAGCAGATCTGAATTTGATTGCATCAAATTTAATCTGTTATGTAACCCTTTCTTTGGTGTGATTGTCAATTCAATTCAACTAAAGCCCTTTTGTTGAATGAATAATGATTCATCCATGTACTGAATCCTGCGAAAAATGATTCTGTTGAAACTGTTTTCATATAGTTGAATCTGTTATGTCACCCTTTCTGTGGTATGGTTGCCAACTCAATTGAACTAAGCCCTTTCGTGGAATGAATAATGATTCATCCATGTGTCGAATCCTGCAAAAATTGGAACTGTTTGCAAACTCTTGTATGCTCCAGGGAAATGAAATTGAAGGGAAAAAGAGCTCTGCTCTCAACTTACAGTTCCATATCAATTGTATGAAATAGCTGATGATAGTGGCAAAGAGAAGAAATTGAGGTTGGCAAGTAAATGTGTAAGAACAGAACACTATAGGAAGTAGCTTGTAACAAGAAATACATACACATTCATATATTTGTGCTGCTCAGTAAAGCTGATTGCCCTACTAGGCTTGGTGCACCAAAGTTCAAGGATGAATATTCTTTTTGTCATGAAATTGAGATCTTTGTTCTGTTTTCATCTGATAGGATATATTATAAGCTTTCACCTTGTTTCTTTTGCTTGTTGCTGATATATTTCCCAATTTTATATACTTCCTCTGAAATTCTTCACTTTTTAATGCTGTTGGGAAGTCCCTTATGCTTATGTACATATGTTATTCCTTAATTAAATAAGTGTTGTCGCAGGTTGCTGTTGTGACAGTTGCTTTCCCGGCAACGCCATTATTGTTAGCCAGGGCACGTATCTGTATATCTGCTTCTCATACAAAGGAAGATCTTATCCGAGGCTTGGAGGTAGGCTTCCTTATCATAAATTCCCTACTGCTACAATCTTTCCGATCATCCAATGGCTGCTATAGCACTATGATCACCTCTTTAGTGTACCTCGTGGTGATTCACATTATATTTTTCTGTCAATCCACAACCGTCACTAGCAATACCTGTTGTTCTTGGTTCAATCTCATGTATTTTCTAATGAAAAAACAATGTAGTTCCATTCTTGGTAACAAAGTTTATGTTTCTTCATTGGTGATATATGCCAGGTTATCAGCAGAGTTGGTGATCTTGTAGGCATTAAATACTTCCCTGTCGAGCCCAAGAAGCAGCAGGAAGAATGCTTAGAAGAGCGGGCAAAACGGGAGTAAGGAAAAAACACAATTTTTTAAAGATGAGAGTTTATAAAGTTATTGAATGTGTTTCTTTCCAGAGTTGAGTCGATCGCTAAAATTATGACTGCCATTCTCCTCACCGTGCATCTTCTCTTGTACCTCTTGAAATCAGTTGAGTTAGTTTGACCGGTGACCAAATAAGCTGCCATTTTATGTTTAGAACAACTGGAGAAGTTGATTCTTGTCAGCTGAAAGTTTGTATGAAAATAAATTTATTAAGATTTTGAAGTAATTATTATTTATGTAGTTGTGGGATCCACTGACTGTGTATACGTAACGTTAGAATGGCGAGGCTTTTGAGTTCTAGCTTAAAAATCATGTTTGTTTTGCTAAGTGTGAAAACAAGTGCAGATCGTATACTGAGATCTCCTCTTTGAATGAGTTAAGGACACATGTTCTGTTTCTTCAGAGAACTCTTCTTTTCTTCCTTGTTGAAACTTGATGAAATAGGACTCAGTCGTGCTTAATTTGTAATGCAATTACTTTTCAAGTTATTGAATTAATCTGTGTGTTTGTATGGATTAATTAATAAAACTGAAGCACCAAGTTGTAGTAATTAAAAATGTTACTATGTATCTTATTACAACAGTATTTATTTTACTGAGAATGAGTTGTTTAAATTTAGAGGACTTGTGTTGGATCGTATTGGAAAGCCACAAACGTAAACGACAATTAGAGAAGAACAAGATCTAAAAGAAACAAAAAAACAAAAAATTGCAGAATATCATAAAAGGGGGTGCCCTATGATCTGACTGTTGAGCAGATGATCGTCAAGTGGCCTATTAGGTAGATTCCATGGTTCGACCATCGATCCTTTCATGATTACAGTCCAAAATAGAACCAATATAGAACTCCTGTTAGAGCCATTAATGTCTTTTCACCCAAGGTGTACGCCTGCTCTGTTTTTTCTTTGATATAAGGGTTCTAGTTCATATGTGTATAGTAGATGAGAGCCAAACAAAGATGCTTTCGCCAGTTGAGGATGTTGCCGGAGTTTTATTGTCAATTTATGGTTTGCTAAGAAAGTTCTGGGTAGCATTAACGGTCAAGGTTTGGTGAATTTAATTGGTTGTTTGTGACTCTGGACGGAATTGAACCTCCGGACGTTAATACTTTTCATTGTCATTTTCACTATGGCCACATCCTTCTTCATTAAATTCCTTAAAATGTAATTATTGATTCAAAATTACTATGTGGCGTTTAATTGGCGCAATTGCTGTGTTGAGGCCATCTCCAACGAGCGTCGGCGTCAAAATGGCGTAGGGTTGTCTCCAATCCTGCACCATCAACAGCGTCAAAGGTGGCACTGGTTTTGATTTTTTTTTATTTTAGTTATTTTTTTTACAGTTTTTTTTTCCAGTTAAGAATTTTCATCCAATTAAAAATTTTTAAGTTAAATTTACAGTATTTTTCTAGTTAAAATTTTAATTATTTAAATTTTTTAGTTATTTTTATATATTATTTTATATTATTTATTTGTACTATTTTATACTTATTTTTGTTCTTTATTTTTTAATAAACATGGGAAACAAAATTTATGTATTTTTGATTGTTGTAGTGCATTATTTATTATTAATTAATTAATAATCAAACATAATATTGAGAAAATTTGTGAAATAAAATTTAAAAATATATATTTTTAGGAAGAAATAAAAAAGAAAATGTAAAAGAGATAAAGAGGAATATTTTAAGAATATTTTTTTGGAGTAAAAAAATAGAGTAAAGGGTTAGAGAAGAAGTTATTGTTTGGTGTTAAAGTAACTTCAAAATAGAGTAAAGAAAGGAGTAATAAGTTGGAGATGCATGAGCAGCTACATGTTCACAAAACTATGGTCCAACATCTATTGCCAAGCTTCTAGTAGATTTGACATTGTGAAGACAACTGAAGCTGTTAGAAGTTGAAGCTGTTAAAAAGATAGTTGACAGCTAGCAATTGCTCAATTAACTGAAACTGTTACAATTCAGTTAGTAATTCAGTTATTAGTTTCAATGATCATGACAGAGTGATTAAGGGTGATAACAACATGACAAGTTTCATGATTATACAGTTTGAGATTCTTTATATAAAGAAGGTGTAACTGTAATTCAAATCAAGAAATAAGATTTTCAGTCGGTCGTCTTCTCCATTAATTGAAGATACACCTTTGCACTTTTGAATTGGGATACTTTGTTCTTCATTTTGTCTTTTGTTTTTTCACTTTCTTAGGATTTTTTTTTCTTTTGATCCTCTATTACTGGTTAGGAGGTAAATTTCACATGGCATCAGAGCCATCAGGATCAAGATAGCTACAATGTTATCATCTACTTCAACAAATGTCACTAGAATGTTTCTACTGCAAAAATGGATGTAGCAACCATTGTTAAGGCACTAAACTTTAACTTAGCAATCAAGTTGAATGGTACAAAATATACATACTGGAAAGTGCAGACTAGATCTGCAATTTGAACACTCAAACTCAATTATTTAATTTCAAAGCCACGCCAATCTTTAGAGTCAATTATTTGAAGAAATTGGTGCTTTTGATTCTCAAGGAGGAGAAGCTGAGATCTTAGAATGAGTTAATCAGTTGTTGATGTGTTGGTTATTTTCAACAATAATAGAAAACATTATAGGTCAAGTTATTGAATATGTTGAAATACATGCTCAGGACTGCTCAACTTATTTAAGTTTGATTGAGTCCAAGTTGTTCCTTATTCTTAGGAGTTAGTTCTAGTGATCATGCTCTATTTTTCAAAGCTGATTTTCTAAAATTTTATGTTAGTAGTTTGTTAGTTCAGAGCTGATTTTTCTGTTTTTTCAGAGCTGATTTTCTGGATTTTTGTGTTAATAGTTTGTTATTTTTCAAGCTTTAAATTGTAATGCTTCAAAGTTAAAATGTGTGTTGAGATTTCTCTGCAAGTGCTGCAATTTATTTCAATTTTTCTCTTCTCTCATTTCAAAATACCAACAATTTGGTATCAGAGCTTTCTTCTTGAGGGATCTGTGAGGCTAGTTTAGTGCACCAATGGAAGGAGAGTCAAACTTTTCAGCAATGGCACCACCAGTCTTTGATGGAGACAATTATCAGATGTGGGCAGTGCGTATGGAGACCTACCTGGAAGCATTGGATCTGTGGGAAGTTGTTGAAGAAGACTATGAAGTTCAGCCACTTCCAGCAAACCCCACTGTAGCACAAATGAAATCACAGAAGGAGAAGAAGACAAAGAAATCAAAAACAAAGGCTTGCTTATTTGCAGCAGTGTCATCCACCACCTTTACACGAATAATGTCACTGAAATCAGCAAAGGCAATTTGGGACTACCTCAAGGCAGAATATGAAGGTGATGAGAGAATCTGAGGAATGCAAGTGTTGAATCTGATCAGAGACTTTGAATTGCAGAAAATGAAGGAGTCAGAATCAGTAAAAGAGTACTCAGACAGGCTACTAAGTATTGCCAACAAGGTGAGGTTGCTTGGATCCAAGTTAACTAATTCAAGAATTGTGGAGAAACTACTTGTAACAGTGCCAGAGAGGTTTAAAGCCACCATAACAACTCTGGAGAACACAAAGGATCTGTCAAAGATTTATCTTGCAGAACTCTTAAATGCTTTAAAAGCACAAGAGCAAAGAAGAACCATGAGACAAGATGGAATAGCAGAAGGAGCTTTGCCAGTCAAACATCAAGATGATGGAAAGAATGGTAGGCCCCAGAACAAGAAGTTTCAAGTTGCAAGTGGACAAAGCTCTACACCTTGGAACAAAAGCAAAACCAGAAATAGAAGATCATGAGTAAAGAAAGATTACCCTCCATGTCAACATTGTGGCAAGAAAGGTCACCCACCTTTCAAGTGTTGGAGAAGACCAGATGCAAAGTGCATCAAATGCAATCAAATGTGACACGAAGCTGTTATTTGCAAGAATAAAAATCAGCAGCAAGGAAATGAAGCACAAGTGGCAGATCAAGAAGAAGAGGACCAACTTTCTGTTGCAACTTGTTTCACAAATTATGAACCAAGTGAAAACTGGCTCATTGATAGTGGCTGCACTAATCATATGACATATGACAAAGATTTGTTCAAAGAATTAAAGAGCACTGAGTCCAAGAAGGTCAGAATTGGGAATGACGAATACATTGCAGTCAAAGGAAAGGGCACTGTAGCCATTGCAAGTTGTTCGGGAACCAGGTTAATCACTGATGTTCTCTATGTACCAGATATTGATCAAAACTTGCTCAGTGTTGGTCAATTAATAGAGAAGGGATTCAAAGTGATGTTCATGGAGAATGCATATGTGATAGAGGATGCTATAGGCCAAAAGATGTTCGAAGTTAAGATGGCAGGGATGAGTTTTTCCCTCAATCCAATGCAGGAAGAACAATCAGTTTTTCTAACCAAAGAAAGCCTCTCAATGGTGTGGCACAAGAGGCTCGGGCATTATCACCACCAAGGGCTACAGCAGATGAAGTCCAAAAGGATGGAACTTGATCTTTCGGAGTTTGATGATTACATATCGACTTGCAAGGCTTGTCAATTTGGAAAACAAAACAGAAAGCCATTTCCCAAGACAACATGGAGAGCCACCTATAAGCTACATTTAGTCCACACAAATGTTGCTAGACCTCAGAGAACTCCCTCATTAGCAGGTAGTCGATATTATGTTGTTTTTATTGATGATTTCACTAGAATGTGTTGGATTTTTTTCTTAAAATTCAAATTAGAAGTGGCTGGAGTATTCTGGAAGTTCAAGAAGATTGTGGAAAATCAAAGTGGCAACCAAATTAAAATATTGAGGTCTGATAATGGCAAGGAGTATACCTCAGAAAATTTCAATGCATTTTGTGAAGAAGCTGGCATTGAGCATCAGCTAACAGCCCCCTACACTCCGCAACAAAATGGAGTTAGTGAAAGAAGAAACAAATACATCTTAGAAATGACCAGATGTATGTTGCATGAGAAAAATCTACCCAAAAAATTCTGGGCAGAGGCAGCTCATACTACGGTTTTCTTGCAAAATAGATTGCCGACAAAAGCAGTCAAGGATCAGGCACCTTATGAGGCCAGGTATGGTCATAAACCATCTCTAAGTTTTCTCAAAATATTTGGTTGTTTGTGCTTCACTCATGTTCCTCAGATCAAGAGAGACAAATTAGATAAAAGAACACTTCTAGGCATCTTTATTGGCTATAGCACTGTTACAAAAGCTTATAAATTTTTTCAACCACAAATTGGAAAAATTGTTACAAGCAAAGATGTTCATTTTGTGGAAGATAAAGAGTGGAACTGGGATGAGGCAAAGAAAAATGGCCAAAATGAAGCAGAACTGCAGCTTAAGTTTCCTGTTTCAAGCACAGATGAAGATGAAAATTGGCAAAATGAGTCGATAGATGATGCTCCTATAAGAGGTACTAGACTACTCACTGACATTTATGCAAGGTGCAATATAGCTGTTTGTGAACCTGCAGATTTTGAAGCAGCAATGAAAGACAAAAATTGGATAGCTGCAATGAAGGAGGAGTTGTTCATGATTGAGAAAAACAAAACATGGGAGTTGGTTGATTGACCCCAAACTAGGAAGGTGATTGGAGTCAAGTGGGTGTACAGAACTAAGCTTAATGTTGATAGCTCAATCAACAAGCATAATGCAAGACTTGTGGTGAAAGGCTATGCTCAAGTTTTTGGTGTGGACTACTCAGACACCTTTGCACCAGTTGCTCGTTTGGACACCATAAGACTTTTACTTGCTATAGTTGCTCAAATGAATTGGAAAGTGCATCAGCTTGATGTAAAATCAACATTTTTAAATGGTGTTTTGCAGGAAGAAATTTATGTTGATCAGCCTGAAGGCTCTGTGAAGAAAGGAGAGGAGGACAAGGTGTTTCTTCTCAAGAAGGCTCTTTATGGGTTGAAATAGGCTCCAAGAGCTTGGTGCAGCAAGATAGATGAGCATTTGTTGAGCTTAGGCTTTAAAAAAAGTCTTTCTGAGGCTACTCTTTATGTCAAACATCAGAGTAATGATGTTTTGATAGTCTCTCTTTATGTTGATGATCTTTTGCTGATAAGAAATAATGCACAGCTGATTGAGAACTTCAAACAAGAAATGATGAAGTTTTTTGAGATGACAGATCTTGGATTAATGACCTTCTTCCTTGGAATGGAAATTAAGCAAGCTGAGCATGAAGTCTTCATATGCCAGAAGAAGTATGCAAAGGAAATTTTAAAGAAGTTCAACCTTGAAGAATGCAAGGAAGTAAGCACTCCTATGAATCAAGAGGAGAAGCTGTGCAAGGAAGATGGAGCTGATAAAGTTGATGAGGGATATTTTAGAAGTTTGATTGGTTACTTAATGTACCTTACAACAACACGTCCTGATATTTTAAATGTTGTTAGTATATTATCTAGGTTTATGCACTGTGCAAGTGAATTGCATCTCAAGGCTGCCAAAAGAGTGATTCGATATGTCAAAGGCAAAAGTAATTTTGGTGTTAAATTCACAAGAAGTAAGGAGTTCAAGCTAGTTGGCTTCTCTGATAGTGACTGGGGAGGTTCTATTGATGATATGAGAAGTACCTCAGGCTACTGTTTTACTCTTGGATCAAGTATTTTCTCATGGAGCTCGAAGAAGCAAGAAACTGTAGCTCAATCCACTGCTGAAGCAGAATTTGTTGCTGCAACA